>JAUMGZ010002577.1:0-20646 GCA_032359645.1 Pododesmus macrochisma | reverse complement strand
TCGATCCAGCGAACTGGATTCCTCACCAGTGTACCAGCTGCGAGGCGAACACGTTAGCCCTCACGGCCACCGCCGCTTGTTGATGCTTAGATGGATGATGAGAATCAGAATTCATACTCAAGACAGGACTGACCCTCAGGGGAGCTTTAGGGCGGGGCATAAGGGGCGAGGAATGCAAAACTTTCAAAAGACATCTCCTGTGAAACTTACAAGTGGAGTTTGACCAACCTTTCACAAAATGATACGTAGATTTCGATTATCAGAATATTACTCAAGAAGAGGCCGACCCGCAAGAGGGCTGAGGGGTGGGGTCATAAGGGATCACAGTGCAAAACTATCAAATGACATCTCTGAAACAAACTTGTGAATTTTGACATTACACAAAGTGATCCCTTGATGATGGGGATCAGAGTTATTGTCATATAGAGGTGGGGGAGAGGAAGGTTTATAAGAGGCAGGGCAATCTATAAATAGATGATAACTCGTAAAAATATTTGATCAATGTTTGACCTGGATTTCTCAAGTGACCGTTAAGACCCGATGGGCCTCTTGTTTAATTAATAATTTTATTTTTGTTTCATTTTAGTGAGTGCGCCCCACATTTTTCTTCTCTTTGCCCATGCATGTTTATGGACTTACGGCTTTTGAAAATCATCATGGTTTTTCGTATTTACTACTTTACTAACATCGTAAGCCTTGGATAGACTTAGCTACATGTATACTAAAGGCAGAAAGTAGTAAATTCGAAAAAACCAAGATGATATTCTAAAGCCGTAAGTCCATGGACATGTGCAAATAAAAGGAAAACGTTGGACGCACACAGAAAAAATAACCAAATATACATTTATTAACTAAACAAGGAAACATCACTGACTATAAAAAATAGAAGCGAAACTAGGTGCTCGCGATATAGTAAGCGTTTCCTGCTACACCAGTGTCATCCGGCGCGATTCTTCCGTGTAATTCCGGTATATTGCTACCCTTTCCACTGTTTAATAAAGACGAATGTGTCACTAAAAGAATATGTCACTGCTATGGTGACGAAAGAGCAAAGGAGAAAAACCATTTAAAAATAGGAATACACTCATATTGAATCATAAAAACTATTTGCAAAGTACAATTAAGGTTGAACATTATACGGTAATAATGTTATTATGTTAACCATATTTAGGACTATCCGTCTTACGGCAATTGACTTGTATGTGATTTTATTCATTACATGTATGTGGTTTCTAATTTTGCGCACTCCGTCTCCAGAAAATGATTTATCGTTTAGAGGGGCTTGCTCTTTTATTACTGAGTTCTTCTTGGTTCCAGTTTTTTGCTTTTGATATTTTACAGGAATCACGCCACTACGACAAGCAGTAAAATTTTCCAGGATGGACGCCATAATGTTACTGTTGACAGCTGACTGCTACCGTGACAAAGAGATCATCAACTGTGAAAAAATCAAAAATTTACGCGAACAATATCAAAGATTTAATGTGTTCATGGAAAAGGAATGCAATGAACCATGGACATTGTTAAGGTGTTGTAGACATAAAATACGAAACCATACAGTTCCGAAAAAGTTGAACAAATTGGATAATTTATTGATACCAAGGACATTGAAAAACTATCTTCAATTTAAGTAGACATGTTATAAATGATATGTTATTTAAAACAATTTATATAATTTAACAAAGGAGTATTGATTCCTAATCGAGTTTGATCTTACTCGAGTCAGATAATTTTTAGAGGCTCGCCAATTTTCTAAAATCTGAAAAATAATCAACTTAAGTTAGATAAAATCCGATTACTAATTATAACAAGTTGTGGTGGCGTGCTCTTCTACGATTTTATGTCCGTTAAAACGCATATATTTCGATATTTGGATTAACCATGGCGGAAGACTTCTACGTATTCATGAGGCAAAAAACATTCGCAACCAGTCATGAACAGGAAATAAGAAATAGTTATTTTTGATATCCGGGGGTTTTTGAAAATTTTATCTCCAGAATTAAAATTCTTCATACAATCAGAAATCACAGGGGCTCAATGGCTGAACAAGCATTGTAAGGTTGCGTACTTTAACAACCGCAGAAAGAGCAAGTGAGCTAGCGCAGTGTTTTGACTTTTATTTCCATTCAAGATTTACTCAATAAGAGCAGTGTCAACACGTTGAGTAAATTTAAATAAAAAATCAACCTATCTAGTGTGTTTAAACCTATGTAGATTGTAGGTGAAAAATATATCTATTCATGCTTATTGAAATTTCTATACAATATATCAATACCTTGATAATAAAGCATATATTAATTTTATAATACCAACAGTTGGTTTGTTAATAATATATGCTAGTAATTTTTGATTAATTTTAGTAATTTGTTTTATTTTTATAGAAAATGAAAAAAGAACAAGCAAAAAGAATCCATCCTGTAGTTATTGAAATGAATATCAAGTAAAATGTTGGTCTGTATTTCTTCTGCTGCATTCCTTATTGATATTTATCATTTTTTTTTATTTCTTTTTTTTTCATTATCTTGCACGTTTCTGGTATAATCATCAAGCGCAAGTTACTTCCGCAAATCGTCCTTATAATGCTACGAACCGAAGAATTGTTACTATCTTGTTTTCATTTTCTTTTCATTGATGGACAATGTCGGTGTGATTTTTTCACGTTACACCAGCAATCAAGGAGTATAACAGAACCTTCTTAAATAAGTAAACGCACTTCTTTTAACAGTCAATGATTTAAACACATACAAATTAAAGGATTTTGTGTTTACTACCCTTTTTGTATGATTTTTTTTTAAAAAACATGTCAAAACATTAAAGGAAAGAAGATCAAAATAACAAAAGATTATTGATAATCAACAATAGCTTCATCAAAACGTCATCACCAGAATGAACTAACCAGCTGAGACGGACATTTAAAGTATGCTTAAACCATATTGGAATGATATATTACAAGAACAGTGGGACATAGTGTGTCGATGTGAGCGAATATGGCTTAAAGCGAACAACAGAAATCGAACAGCATTCAGAAACATTTCGTAAAGGAAAGGAGAACTTTTGACACTCTTAATCGCAAATTTAAGAGAAAATATCAAATCGACCAGCAATAGAACTTATGTAATTTATCAAGTGGGAATAGTACTAGAGAATTTTGGAAAAGAATTTGAAAATAAGGTATATCAAATTATTGCAAACAAAATATTTTATGGGAAGTGACAACTGATGACTGAAAAACAATCAAAGATCCTAATTATGTGTTATCTAAGTGGAAAAACGATTATGAATCTCTCTATAACGAACAGGAACAGGGTACCCTATACGATGATGATTTTCTTAATGAAATTACACGACAATTGGAAAACGATGACATTCCTGACGCAAATCAATTAGATATTACGAGTTTAAACGCAGATATTAAAAAAGATGAGGTTGAAAAAGCTGTGCACAGAGCAAAGTTAAATGAAGCTGTTGGACTGTGAAATCCTTCGAAATCAACATTCTATTGATTTACTGTTCCGTATAATTAAATATTGTTTTAAAGAAGGTGTTGTACCGGTGACTGGAATAATAGCTTAATAAATCCGATATTGAAACCAAACACGGATAAAAAGAATCCTCTGTCATATAGAGGTATTTCGCTAATATCTGTTCCAAGCAAAATATACGCAGATATATTAAACCACGGGCTCTCTGTATGGCTTGAAAATAACAATCTTTTAGCCGATGAACAGAATGGATTTTGATCAAACAGAAGCTGCATAGATCATCTCAATGTGCTAACAAATATTATAAAAAAAATCGTAAATTGAAATGGATGGATACTTTCGTGTGATTCGTTGACGCTAAAAAAACCTTTGATAATGTAAACAGAGATTTATTATGGTACAAGATGTTTCGACTTGGAATACATGGAAATATGACTCTATGAAATGTGCGCTTAAAGTAAACGATAAAGTAACAAGTTTATTCTCTGTAAATAAAGGAGAGAAACAAGGATGTAAATGTTCATCGATACTTTCTGCAATTTTTGTTAAATGATCTTGTGCAGGGAATTAACGACCTGCAAGTTGGTGTTACCTTTGACGAAACCATGATTTCAATGTTATTATATGCAGATGATGTCGCGCTGATCGCACCAGACGAAAGGTCGCTACAGCTGATGTTGGACGCTGTATCTAATTGGTGTCAGAAGTGGAGACTGACAGTTAATAAGGATACGACGAAAGTTATACATTTTAGAACAAACTCTAAAGTTAGAAGTATATATAATGTCCATTGTGGTAACCAAACTATTGATGTTGATAACAAATATAGATACCTAGGATTGTGGTTAAATGAGTTTCTGGAATCCATATTTACAGTGAAAGAACTTTGCAAGTCTGCATGTAGGGCTTTAGCTGTTTTATATACCAAATATAATATTAGTGGTTGCATGACATACAATGTATACACGAAACTTTATGAATCTTTAGTACAACCTGTCATGCTCTATGGAGCAGGAATATGGGGACTCAATGATTATATAGAGCTGAATACACTACAAAAAAGGCATGTAGATATTTTCTGGGATGTAAAGGTAATACTTCAAATATCGCAACTCGTGGTGACATGGGATGGAGATCTTGCAAAACTAAGCAGAACATAGAAGTGCTACGACTATATATACGCTTGGAAAGTATAGATGACACTAGACTTTTAGCGAAAGTTCATCTTTGGTCCAAAAATATAAGACGGTCATGGACAGATCGTGCTATTAAAACAGCAGAGAATCTTAATGTAAATGCTATTCTAAATGAACATAGAAGCAATAAAGCAAACTTATATCTCATAAAAGAAAGGATATGTGAAATCGACGATGGTAAATGGCACTCAGAACTTTTTAACGACGAAGGAAACATAAATGGAAACAAGCTCCGAACATATAGGTTGTTTAAAAATCGTTTTGTAATTAGTGATCATGTAAAATTAGTAAAATCAAAGGTCCATAGACGGGTCCTATCAAATTTTAGAGATGGTTCTTTATCTTTAGCTATTGAAGCTGGGAGATTTACAAAACCAGTAACACCGTTGCCTGATAGGCTATGTAAATATTGTGATAATAATTGTATAGAGGATGAGTTTCATATTTTGATGAAATGTGATATGTATAGTGACCAAAGATATTTTTTATTTCAAAAAGCCATGAATATATATCCAATGTTTTATAACATACAAGATAAAGATAATTTTTTTTTATTATTAGTTCTTTCGAATTACAAATAGCTTTGATTAAGTTTTAATACGACATGGTAAAAAGAAGAGAATTTTTTACGTAGTGTTTTTATCAATTTAAGTTAGGTCTAAGTACAAAAGAATGGTGTGTATGTTAATGTAATAAATACGCGCACACATGTATTTTGCGCTTGGTGTTGGGGTCAGGGAAGCCCTCTTGTACATGTAGGTAGGGAGAGACCCAATCACTTGAAGGTGCTTTCTTGCCCAAATACCAACTGTGCACATTGTGTGTGTGTGTGTGTGTGTGTGTGTGTGTGTGTGTGTGTTTATAAATAAATATTTTACATGTATTTCTGCAATCAGAAACTTATGGTCAAATACGTTTTTTTTAACTGTTTCAATAGGTTATCTTATAGTGTCTCGTAAGCTCATGAGGCTGGGCATTTAGTTTTATGTGATGAATGTAAATGTGTATATACCTGTAACTAAATGTGTGACACTTAAATAAAAACATTTTACTACTTTACTACTATCTGGTATATTCAACGTTTTAAATTTTAAGAAAGACCAAGTCCTGAAAGGTTGGCTGAAATTGTATTCAACGCTTTATAGAAACACCCTGTCCAAAACGGTCGGCTGAAATTGTAATCAATGTTTTGTGGAAACACCATTCCTGAAATGTCGACTGTACAGACCTTTCTATTGAAAAATGTGTATTTAACGTATTGTAAAAACACTCAGTCAAGAAATGATAATGGTGTTTTCAAAGCTTTGTGGAAACACCAAATCCAGAACAGTCGACCTATAATTTATTCAACGTTTAGTAAAAAACCCAGTCCAGAAAAAGTCGATTGATAATAGTGTATTTAACGTTTTGTAGGAACACCAGTACAAATGTACCAAGTTAAGAAATTTGTGAAAGTAATGCAATATATGCTGCAATGTGCCCAAATTAACACGATTTAAAACATCGATTTACGTATACAAATATTTACTAATGTTAAAAAAAACGTTATTCCCCCTAGCAATGATTTTCTATGAGAATACACACCGTAATAGTTTATATTTTTAAGAAATGTAAGCTAGGTCTGTTTGACTTTTGCTTTAACGAGATCTAATTTGATAAGTCCGCGTATATCATGTGGAGAAAATTAATATTCTTGGATGTTGTACTGAGAATGGAAGGAATCTCACTGTCTTTACGGTTTAACAAGTGCCTTGAATTCACCACATTTGCGCCAAATTTTTGCGATAAGTATGAGTATGGAATGTGTATACCTAACAGGTTATAGTTGGAACTCGCTGGACGAACCCCTACTACGATTTCTTCAACATAAATAACGGCAATGTCACAATCAACTAATAATATCGATACAGAAGTATCATAATTCCAGTTAAAAGGCGGGCGCACCAGATGTTTCGCTTTTGATATTAGGCAGAGCTTTTGAATAAGGCTTCTTTGCAGCCACCTGAATCAACGCATTATAGTTGTGACTGATGAAATACACGAAACGCTTATAGTTCATTTTAACCTGTTTTAAACATTATGTGCGAAATAAATACGTTATCAAATGGCATTTTTGCAGTTATACGAAGACATAATATGAAACGATTTAACGAGAATGATACAACACTTTCGTGAAAAAGATAGATGTTATGTTTTTATATAATTTGATTAATGTGTCATTGATTTAGCAATTCAATGATTTAGCACTCAACTGAATATTGCTGGAGATTATGTTTTTTATTAACAAATAAAGCGTTAATTATTCGAGCTCCTTGACACAACAGCTAAACATGTCAAACACGAATATATATATATATATAAATCTATGAGAATAAATGTAGTCTAAAATGTCTCTCTTTGAAATAAATATATGGTGTTGTTACAGGTGTCTACCATACGAAGGATGAGAGTGACTCGTTTAAAACAAAATGATAAAAAGGCAATGATTTCGTGGATAAATGAAAATAAAGGCATTAAAACACATGTTCAGATAATGAAATAATGCTCAACTTAAAACGTCTTTGTTGTAGTAATTGTCGAAGTATATGTACCGTGTTATCATTTTTTAGATTAAGGGCGTTCTTTCAAAGAAAGCTAGAATACAATCACTTTTCCCCGTGGAATGTTTGATGTAATACGCGATAATTTATGAAGGTCTACACATTTTTAATTCCCTGACAAATTTCCAATTTTACCTATTTCGCATTTTTGGCAATTTCAGCAATTCGCGATAGGATCTCTTTTACTTTGAACACACAGCATCAAGGGTAGTTGTTGCTCAACGTAATTCCAAAATAAAGTCAGCGTGATGGCTTTCTAAACCATACGAATGCACATATTGCTTTCTCAGATAGCTGCCAGAGTGATGATATGAAAACGTTGAGTCTTATTCTATCATAGAACCCAGCGGTATAGCCAATAGAACAGTATATTCCTAAAAGACGTAAATTAAGCATAAACATATACAATTTTGTACATTAGTGGCTGAACATTACACATATCATATATATCTCAATTGACTTCCTTACAAAGACATATGAAGCAATTAAAATTGTTTTAAGTAAAACGTGGAATTATAACATTCATCAACAGGCGTAGCTTATATAAAGTGTTTCCGTTTTTGTATTTTGGTCGCGCCTAGAAAAACGGTGTCAGTGGATGGGAAACAAAAATATTAAACTTTAATTTCGCCAGTTTATTGTAAAACAGGCTGATCCACCTTGATGATTTATCAACAATATTTAATTAAAAAGAATACATACTGAGACGACAAAACATTGAACTCCAAAGATAATTACGTTAATTCAATCTTTTTCAACAGTATTTGGTATCTACATTTTTATGGTATGAAACTAAACATATGAAAATTAAGGTATTAAGGGGAGAGGGTTGAGTGTGGGGGAGGATTAAGACTTCTTGTGCGCTGTAGAAAACTTTACAAATACGCTGAAATGATATCTGAAATACCAGTTATTAATAAAAAAAAAACGTGTGTTTCAATGTTTTGATCTCACGGCGCCATTTGTGTTTAATAAGTTACATAATTTATGATGTATGTTAATACGTGAATAAAATAGTTAAGATCGCTAATGTTTAACATATAGGACATTCCGACGCAGATATCAGTCCGTACCCATCCAAATGGTGGTGTTTTATCGGACCCAGATTTGCCATTTTGGGTTAAATATTTTAGTTTAATTACCATATATTTGTGAGTTATATAACATTACGTAATACTGATGCTTTGGCATTTAATAAATGCCCAATTTATCGACATATATTGTCTTATAGTTGTTATTTATGACAAACAGAGCTTCCCTTCACCTACCTAGTGTTAACTTGTCTAATGAAGGGTCCCCTTTAACTATAAGTGTATTTCAACGTTTACGTAAAATAATTTATAGTAAGGGAAGTATCATCTTAGTACTGTTTATTATAGTAATTGTAATTTCCCCTCCGAGAACACCTTCTTTAGGCTTAGTATATACATGTGCATAAGAAGTCCAGTGATCTTATTAACATAACCAAGCCCCAGCCAATCAGAATCGTCCCTTTTACAGCCCACGCCTTAGAGCGGTCGGGTGGTCATTCTTTCTGTTACGGTTTTCGGAGCACAACCCTACTAACCCAAACAAATTCAGCTTTCCCACCTCCACCCCATTCAACCTAATTTTTCTTTATTGGGTTCCTCCATATTTTATCTGTGTACTGGGAAAATTGCTTTGCAAGTTTTGTTTAAGCATTTTTTATTACATATGTTTTGCTTGTATGTTTTGTTGAAAATACATTTAACTTGGTCCATGTAAGTTATTTACAGAACACGGTGAACTACAACCGTTCATCTATCTTCATTGTACGTTATATTTTAGAAATTCACTTGCTGCCATTATTCTTTCACGATATGGCTTTCTTTACAAATATATGAAAACTTTTATCTATGAAGTAAAGCGTGGTGGTCCCCTCCACAACTCCATAGGCCACCTGCATGATGGTTATAACGCTCCTTTTCCTTCCGGGGGACACAGGTTTCCGGGGCTATCTCCGGTTTTTCCTGTGTGGCAGGAGTAAATGGCCGTGATTACTAGTGGTAATCATCAGCATCTTGTTTTCTATATCGCTAATTTTACATAGTCATTGTATAACATATTTAATGGTTGCAGTTGAGCGAGTTCCAGCTCGATTTAACTACATTGTAGTTTTTCTCTCTCAATATTATGAGCGAGTATCAGCTCATATTTGTTTTTTATGGCGTGGCGTTTTATCGGACCCAGATTTGCCATTTTGGGTTAAATATTTTAGTTTCATTACCACATATTTGTGAGTTTATATAACATTACGTAATACTGATGCATTGGCATTTAATAAATGCCCAATTTATCGACATATACTGTCTTATTGTTGCTATTTATGGCAAACAGAGCTTCCCTGCACCTCCAAAGTGTTAACTTGTCTAATGAAGGGTCCCCTTTCACTATAACAGTCTGTTTATGTATGTGATTTCATTCAAGGACACTTTGTGATCAACGTACATGTAGCAAACAAATAAAAGTGTTATGAACGGCATTATCATTATACCCTGTATTGGGTTTTACGTAATTGAGTAAGTTAATATTCAAAAGACACGAGACTGAAAACAGCTAACGGAAGCTAGATGAAACCCAATTACCAGTTTAATAACAAGTTGTGGTGACCCTTTTTCTTGCAATTTTCGTCCGTAAAACATTCTAATTTGATTTGATTTTTTTAATTCCCCATAACAGCTAGGCGCCTTGCGTATTTGAGTTCGAAATACATATAGGCCTAGTAATTTAAATAATTCAAACGCAAAGGTTCATATATCGTCATTTTCACTTCGCATTAGGACATTTTACGTGTAAAAAGTAAACATTCTTTAGACAAAAGGGGAAACAATGCGTTCACAGTGATAAACTATGTATGGTGCATACAATATAAGTAGTTTATAGGGGATATAAAGTGGTATTGTAACTTTTTCAAAATTTCAAATGAAATTTCAGTCAAATGGAGCATTGTAAGGTAACAGGTGTTATTTTATATTCAACCCCACCTTAATAATTGATTCTTGGTAATGGAATTTTTTCTGCATGTATATGCATACATATGTGTAAATGCAATACTTCATTAATAATTTTATGGAAATTGGAAACATTTTAAAACTCAACATCAAAGTGTTCAATACATCTGTTACATCTTTAGGGACTGGAGAGTATCTTTTAGATTGTTTTATTGCATTACCGTTTCAGCATTTGAAGGCTTCACACGATAGTTTTTATAATGCATTTACATTATATTTGATGTATCAGATGTTATTTTATCATCAATGACACCATTAAACTTTTAACTGAGTAAAGATATACATCAAACGATGTTTCAATAAATTTACACAAAGTTATACTGGCTATTTTTCTATAGTGCTATATATCGTTTTGACCGTTAGTCTTGCAAGATTTTACACGCTCAAAATCACAGAAAGATATATTTCACCTGGGCAAACCAAATCAAAAATGTCAAAAGTTAATGTATGAGCCCTGTATCAACAGAAATTGAATTATGTTTTATTTAAAATCGAGTGAATAGTCAGCAATAACGAAAGCCAACCTTGGTATCGATTTTGTCACAAAATGGTAAAAAAAATGAAAACCTGTGCCGGTTTATAGGCTTTAAGATGCCTTTTCAACATACATTTGATCAAAACTGTTCACAAAATTGTCTCCGGTGTGTATCAGAAGTGTTTTTATAGATTGACAATCATAGGCTAGAACAGACCAATAACCTATAATAATTGGTAAGAAGGTTTTCATTTTTAATTAGTGTATTTAAAGATTTGAAAAAAAACTTATAACTTTCGAAAATGTATGTATACGTTTTAAAAATGCATATTCCTTAAACAATTATTAATATTAATGTATAGTTATACTTTGTTGAATATGTAAAATGAGTTAATCTTCGTTTATTGAAACGAAATAAAGTGTTATCGAGTTTTATTTCAAATGTCAAAATTCACCAATTAAAGTTGAAACCTGTTTACCAATTATTATAGGTTATTGGTCTGTTCTAGCTACGAAAGCCAAGAAGGCTCATGCGAAATTCGAAATTCTACATCCGATCTGACCCAAAGTGAGAACCAACATGAAGACTGATAAAAAATCAATTACGGACGCGACAGGTGATACCTATTCATTTGTCACAGAAGATGAAACTTTCTTAATTCCAAATTCAAAATGCGAAATTCCAAATTCCAAATTCTATATCTGATCTGACCAATCGTAGGAGAGCTTGCATATCTGTCATAAATTGACCAATCAGAAATAAAAAATTAGACGCTCGGCATTAAAAGGACAGGGGCAGAACTGGTGTGCTTAGGGTCAGGATAATGTGACTGAGTGGGACATCATGTCTGTCTGCGGCATGGTGTTTCTGTGAGACAATACCTTAAAGTCGCCAGCAATACGCTTAGTCATAAGCAGACCCGTCCGTAAATAACATATAATGGGTTGATCAGACGTTAAACACAACTTCACTTCACACTGCAAATGCTACGACTTGAGTCTATTAGTAATTGTCGTTGGAGTTAATGCCCTTACCACTTTTTTAGCACCAGAATACCAGTAATATCAAGAGGAACTTCAACATATGTTTCAAGAAAAAGAAGAAACAATTTAACGACAATGTCACATTTTAACTCACGATACGATTATATCAACATGTGCAAAACAAACAATAGCAGCACCATTAAAAACCACTTTACGTAGGATTTAGTTTAATAACAGTACGTAAGAAATACATAACATAAAAGGCTGCCTAATCACAGTTGTGTGTTTCGTTGAGTTTATATAATCCAGACTTGTACACGTCTACAAATTGCCGCGCTAAACTGAAGAAGAAGAAAAAAATAAGTTAGTGTAGCGCGGCAATTCGTTGACGTGCACAAGTCCGGTTTATATAAACGCAACGAAACGCGCACCTGTAATTAAGCACTGAAATGTTAAAACTATGCAGATAAGTCGCTGTTAGTTTTGAAAAAAGACGTCATAAAACATTTATTTAGCAGGGGATATCATGATTTTGAGGGTTTGGGGTAGATGTACTGTTTCTTTGTAAATATGTTCGGGGATCGGGAAGGTGTCCAATGCTCACAATACCAGACCATCGATGTTATTTATACATTGGTTCTGACTTAGGATCTTGTGAAACAATGATTCTGATTGGTCAGATCAGATGTAGAATTTCGAATTTCGAATTTGAAATTTCGCATGAGCATTCTTGGCTTTCGTAAGTTTGGCATGATTAGACAATGTTCTGTTACCAGAAGTCTATCAATTGATTGACAGAATTCGATGTTGTAGTTTTCTAAATGTCGTATCATAACGTATACTTTTAAAATGCTACGTGCAAGCCTGACAAACTGTGATTGTGAATAGAGTTAAGTGGTAGCAAAAAAAACCTAAAAACCGTTATATGTTATTCAAAAGTTATGTTATCAAAACTTTATATATACGTTTACACAGGAAAACGTCAAGGAGCCACTTTTAGATTTCATATATCTTAAAAATGATAGAAGATCTATCAGAAGTTGATTATTTGTGTCTTGTTTCGCCAACTAAAAGCGTAAACTTTCACTTCAAGAGTATTAAATCAGAAACATCAAAAAGTGTTTACAGAGAGAGAGAGAGAGAGAGAGAGAGAGAGAGAGAGAGAGAGAGAGAGAGAGAGTTTTCAACATGTTACTGACAAATAGGTTTATTAAATAAAAAGTTAGTGAAAATACACAGCTTTATAGACCACGAAGTGCAGTTTAGATAGCTAATATACCGTAGCCCGCATACAATTAGGATGTCAGCATGACTTTAATTTGAATGTATTTCATTTTATAAAAAAGATGTTATTGCCTCATGAATTCATCAATAATAGCTCTACCTTCGTGTTTTCATTACTCTCCCCTATCCCAAATTATTAGAATTTGACGTAAACAGAATGAAGGATTAATGAAAATGCTGAAAGGATTTATTTTAATATTTCCTGGTTTCGCATGACGTCTTACGGCGAACATGTCACGTTTAAGAATATTCCCCATTAACTCCGCGGTGTATTATTGAAGCACGATTTTGAATGGACATTGCTCATTTTTAGTTTTAATTTAACCCAAGGAATGTCAAAGTTTGATATGAATCTGTGAATGGTATAATTTAATTCAGTTTTTTTTTAAAATATAAATTCAGAAACAACGCTACCGATTGACGGAATTCTAATTTAGGAAAGATAATTAACTTCTGGGAGGACTTAGTGCATCTCTTTTGAAACCTTACAAATTGTTATCAAAAATGAGAAATTCGAACATCAGTATATTTACGTCATGTTCATAAAAGATCAGAAACTATGGTCAAATTGAAAAAACAAGTTAGATGCACAAAACGAAGTGAAGAAACCCGCATTAAAGCAATTAGTTTAATGGCTGATATCTAGAAACACACATTACGACTCAGATTCTTATTTAAGTTGTTCCATTAAGGAAAATATATATTAACATTCAATAGAGTGAACGCGTTATTTATATCAATTACGCAAATTTCTTCCTGTTAAACAATCTATAGATTCCAGTAAATGAACATTTTCTTAATATCTAACAGAGCCATACAGCAATACATATATGATAGACGAATACTTGATTCAGTAAATGTACTAAACCATGGCTTGTTGACTTACAACGCACCGTGTTAATTGAGGGGAGCACAAGTCACAACATTTTGAGATCAAAGTAGAATTTAATTGTATTTATTTTATGCGTTAAGTATGCTCTTTATGATTTTTTATGTTTTGATTTCGTTGATGCAAATATCGCACATTATAACTACATGATTGTGTATCGGGTTGTTAACACGAAGCTGAAACATATATGTTCTAACGAGAAAACCATTGCATATTCACGTGTATGTGTGCGGGAGGTGCACTGTACGGTAATGTTTAATATCACATCCCGCTCGCCTCGGCTTCCATGCTTTGTCCCCTTGACCGGAACTCGTGCAATGTGTAACTGAGTCAGTATTCTTCTCTTGTTGTGTTAAAATGTAAATATAATTTGTTATGCTAACCACCATGCTAGGTACAGTAACCCTTATATTTTTCATTTGCTTTTAGGGACCATCCATAATTATCATCCTTTTTCCAAAGTGTTTGTCATCATTTATTTGCATGCTTAAAATTCTGGCTATCGCAACATTTCAAAATCTGAAATCTGGCTCCTTTTTGTTTCCCAAAGTGTTCTAAATCTCGTTCGCCAGAGCGTTGATAATGATCGACATTGTTTACATTATTTGAGAAATGGCGCAACAACTAAAGTTGTTTGACACCAAAAAAAAAAAAAAAAATGAAATAAATATTTTTAATACAACAAACCGCAGTAAGATAAAGGATGATGTACACTTTTACAGGGGACGGGGGTTTGGGGAAAGAGTGCTGTTTGCAGACATTGGGAAAAGGATGATAATTATGGATAACCCCTTATAGTCTTTAAATTGCTTATTTTTGCGAGCTTCGTTCTTCCCTCATTGCAAATGCAATGATGGAAACACAACATTTCAGGAACCGGGTGTTTTATCAATTAAATTATAATCAGCAAAAATAATTTCATCTTTGTATTACAAAAATGGAACGAAATGTTGTCGTTATTTCTTAGCGAAAGAACGACGGCAAAAAGTCGATGATATTCGTCTTTTCGCTTCCGTTATTTCGCAACCGGAAAAACGATGATCTTCGTTCTTTCGCTGCGAATAACGAAGATTATCATCTTTTTGACCCGAAAATGATCGTCTCTTCGCATTCGTTATTTAGCCCTGAAAAAAGCGATAAAAAGCGGGTCAAAATATTTCGGGTCGCTAATTAGCTATTTTATATTTTCTTTTTTTTCTCGTATCTTCGCTGCAAAAAAAAGAAGGCGAAATAATAAAATGACAGACATCAGCCCCCATTAAAAATGTATTCATTGTCATGGTCATTAATACTGGTTCTACCTTTAAGCCACAGTCCAACTGCGGTGAATTTTGAGCGAGGAACAACGATGTGGCATTCGCGGAAAAATTGCTTTGGACGTTTTGATTTAGTTCGCTCTTATTCTACCAAGTTTTCTTTGCGCTTTGTGCTAATCATCTCGATTTGCAGAGGCACTACGACATTTTGATGCTTCGCAAAGTGTTAATATTATTTTCCCATTGTCGTTGTGTACTCGCGTGTAATCCTTCCTGTAATCCTTGCAATTCGTTGTAATTCTTTCCGCGACGTTCTTAAGATGGCCGGTTTCCATTGTGGCTTAAGTTCAATTTATGCCACGCGGAGAGAAAACAGAACGGTGGTTCATGTAGGACAACCTTTTTCGATGCGCAATTCGTATTGCATCGTTCCGACACGTTCCAGTTCTTTCCATGGCCAGTTAGCTGCGTTACCATGCTCCTTCTACCTTTTCCGTTGCGTTCCTTTGCGTTCCGTTGTCTTTGCACACTTTGTCTAACTTCGGCTCACAAGTCGTACTGCCTCGTTCTAGTTCTGTCTTCGTATAGTTTAGTCTGCTACATTTGTTGCTAAATCAAAATGATTCTCAATATCGTCCTGTTGATTCTTTCCTCTTTCCAATTTGGCAATCCCGGTGGCATTTCTTTTTAAATTTTGAATTATTCGTGGCCTAAATCGTTGTACCAGTTTCGTACTGTTTCTTTGTGGTTTGCTTATTAAAGTGGGACTGGGGCTTTACGGTTTTATATAACCCTAAGACATATATAGCTATGCATTGTAGGTACAGTTTCTACAAAACATCTAACAAATAAGCTTACATTTGATATGCTTCTAACGGCATTCTATAATCCACATATCAAAAAGTATATTATCATGAGTTGATTATTGACTAGCCGTCCCTTCATATATTTGATTTGTTTGACTTCTCTCTCGTTTTTTTATCTGATTTTCGGCAGCAATCTGTTTGGCGGATTTCTAGATTTCATTTCAAGACAAGAAGACGTTTCTTAGAAGTCTTTAGATCTTTGATTCTAGAATCCATACAATTTTTAACGTTAATCAAAAAAAATTTCCCACTTACATTCCACAAAAATAACAAAGACTGGCTACCCCTCCCTGTTAAGCTACGCAAAAAAGTTTGCATCACACAACTGCGGTTCCTGTTTCCCACTGCAACTCAGTGGTTAGAGCGTTTGCTGCGTGTGCGGGAGGGGCATGTTTGAGCCCCAGTCGCGTTACACCTAAAACGTTCAAATTAGGTTATCGACTCGCTGCGTGCTAGGCGCTCAGCATTTATGGACAGGTAAAGGACCGGTTTGCTCCGTTTCAGGATAATGTGGCCGAGTGAAGTAGCGTGTCAATGTGTATGCGGTATGGTATTTCAGTAAGAGAACACTATTAAGTCGCCATCATTGTGCACAGTCACAAGCAGATATCATCTCGATATTACTAAAATGTATTAAAAGAGATGTGAACCTCAAATAAAATAAAAGAATAAGTGACATAGGTTTTAAATTCAAAATACTGTTTTTGGGCATGCGCATGCACAGTTTGATAATATACACTCTTAAGTATAAAGTACTTGCAGGTTTGCCTATGCAAATGACTAAGTAACCTAAAGTTACCAAATAAAGTGAAAATGATATCATCTTATCTGCAATTGGATTATGTTTTCTGTTGACTTTTCTAAAAAATAAATGATAAAAAAGCAAAGTTATACCCCAGTCACAATTAGCGTGCGATGGGTTTGCGAGTAGTTTGCGACGGATTTCTAGGCATTTTCGGCCGGGCCCCACTAGACTCCTTGCTGCTGTCGGTCATTTTTGGGAGTTACTTTTAACTCGGACTTAAAACCTGGTGCGGCGTTTTGCATCGCAAACTAATCGCCAATAAATCGGTCGATGCCTGGCCGATATCCGGCAGGGCATCGCACACATCGGGCGGGCGCCGGGCCAAATTTTGGACAATCCATACAATCCATATATCGGTCAAGCGTCTTCCAGACTACGGCCAGGCCCTGCACGGCGTCCGGTCGACTTGGCGGCGCCCGACCGGAACTCGGTCAGACATCGGCCGGGGTCCGGCCGGCGTTAGGCCGACCACCCACTGGGGCTCGCAGGGGTATCTCAGGGACATAGGCAAGAGATCGGACGAGTGCCTGGCGAACACCGGCCGATAAACAGGCCAAGAATTCGAACCCGTTTCCATTTTAACGTAATGGCAGCGTACGGGACACTTTTAAATGTGACTGTGACCGCCAAATCTCGCGATCTATCGCCGACCTCTACACGCCGGCCGATGCCTAGAAATCGCACACGCCGCCCGGCCTCCGCTTTAATTGTGACTTTTATAAGGTTTACTGCTGTCTACAGAGCCCTTCTTTGGCCACACTGTCATATTACGTACTTTGATTTTGCCACAAATACCCTACATGTATACATTTTTGGAATCGTGATTTTCTGCTGCACACTTTGAGACCAACACAAATAAAATATATGGATACTGAAGCAAGATAGACATCACTGTAGTTTTATTATTTGGATATCATTTTCATGGGCTAGGTCACCAAAACACTCATTTCACAGAGATGTTAAAAACAATTCTGAAATTTTTTGGTGAGATGTAGCTCAAACAATAACAACATACCTATCATTATGAAAAATGGAATAAAACTGGCCTCATTCTTGGCTTGTTTTCCAGGAAAATTACAGAGTTATCAAACTTACAATTTCTTCACATGTGTTGCTGTTCTAGCTGTAGCACTCATTTTATGTCCAGTTGTCAATCCATCGTATATATACGCACATTAATAGATAACTAAAATTATAACATAAAATGAAAAACATTATCACATTCCTTTATTAATGGGTTATTTAACAAAAAAATTATTTTCCGGCGACCTTATGGACTGAGCAACTACACACGCAAAAAAGGTGTTTCGTAACTCAAAGTCAAGACAACTAGTCAAACCTGACACGTATAGTTAATACACACACAAAATATAGACACATTTTACAACACACATAGAAAAACAATACATGATAGGATGTCGGATCACAAGATACAATGAACATTAGAAGTAAATCAAATGGTAGAGAGAATATATATATACATGAAAAGTTTGTATATCTTGTGAACCCTTATACCATTTGTTTGTATATATGTGTGAACCCTTATACCATTTGTTTGTATATCTGTGTGAACCCTTATACCATTTGTTTGTATATCTGTGTGGACCCTTATACCATTTGTTTGTATATCTGTGTGAACCCTTATACCATTTGTTTGTATATCTGTGTGAACCCTTATACCATTTGTTTATATATATGTGTGAACCCTTATGCCATTTGTTTGTATATCTGTGTGAACCCTTATACCATTTGTTTGTATGTCTGTTTGATTTTGTTGGTGTTAAATGCGTGACATTATTATATTTAATATTTGAAAGATCATAGAGACTCTGTAAAAAATGGTATTCATTAACCCGAATCATAAAGATGTTCTTAAAAGTTCTTAGATCTTTAGTATAAAGGTTAAGCATTAAATAACCTATTATTCCACGTTGAAGTTTTATATGATATATACACTAATTACTGTCTATAGAAGGGACTACGGAACTATTGATTTTGTCCTTGTCGAGTTATCTTTATATTGTGTTTGTATGGACGAAAGGTTAATTGCCTGACCAACAAGTATTTAATGATTTTACGCCGAGAATGGAAAGATACAATGGCTTTCTAGATATTGTAATTTTATAGCGATCAGTCAATACTGTTCGCTAAATATTAGTTATATAGGCGGTCTTCAATGAGTCGTTATCCTTTTTACTGTATCATTTCCTCCTCAGAATCTTGATTCTCAATACTCTGTATCTATTCAGCACTGTTTTTAACATCGTGTCTTGTGATACGGTCCAGGATCCACTGATAAATACATGTTATTGAGTCCAGCGAAATGATATTCATATTCCTTGTTTTGTATTTTGCTCCTGGAATATCACATTTTGGTGTTTTCTGTCAATTTATATTTGTGTTATTGTTTAGCCCTGCAATTTCAAGATGTTCACATTTTTAACTTCTCTTCTGGCTAGAACACATTTAACACATATGGTATCCTTTGGGAAATGATGTTCAGATTTTTCATAAAGGTCTTCGGGCGAACGAGATTGTCGACAAGAGAGATGAAATATTGGCTAATATTAAAACAAATTTTCTAAAATACTGTTGGATTCTCAAAATAGGAACAGCTGTTCGGAGTGTTAAAAAAGAGATGAGTGGAATCAACAGAACAAGAGACATTGGCAAACCAACAACAGAACAAGAGACATTGACAAACCAAAAACAGAACAAGAGACATTGACAAACCAACAATAGAACAAGAGACATTGACAAACCAACAACAGAACAAGGGACATTGACAAACCAACACCAGAACAAGAGACATTAACAAACATTGACAAACCAACAACAGAACAAGAGACATTGACAAACCAACACCAGAACAAGAGACATTGACAAACCAACACCAGCGGCATCAAACAATTCAGCGCTAGAATAAAACTAAATAAATTGACATTAAAATAATCCCCAAGACTAGTTATCCGTGCTTAGGACGGTCTTCCAGCACGTAACCAGGCGGTGTGGTTAAACCAGTTAAAGAGGCCTCAGCTCTCCCATTTCTTGAACGAGACAAGAAGTCTGTAGTATGGACATACATTTAAATAATTAATAAATACACTTCATAGCGCTGTCAATCATCTCAATAACCAACCGCCTCATTGTCTATAATAATGTTTACAAAAGGCAATAGGAAACACGAAAACTGGACGTAACAAAGCAGCATACACCTGAAAACAGAAGCTCATACATGGTAGATCCGTATTCCACATATAGTAAAGTATATGAAAAGTGACAATGTTGAACAACCAGGGTGCTTGCAGAGGTACAGCAGCAGCAACTGAGCCAATTTAAACTGCCAGATACACATAAAAAATGTGTACAAATCAATTAAACCACAGGATGTCGAAAATATTTCATATATTGGATTCATTGTGTTAAATTTCATCAATGTCTTGTAACGTATTGTAGACATGTCAATAGAAATATAAGAACTATAATTAAAACATATTTTAAAACTTTTAAAAAATCTATTACAGCATGTTCATGCTTGTTGTTTTATAAAACACCTCCCTGTGCTTCATACCAGAATATTTCACCGATATAGCGACAAAAGACCAAAAGAGAAAAACCAAAAGATAGGACAGGAAAGGAAGCGGCGACAGGAACGGTGAATGAAAGTAATAGAGATAGTTCAGAAAGAAGGATGAGCCTTTGCAACGGCGATTCCGCCTACTCTTATATCGAACTTTACATGGGGATCTTTATCGTGCCAGGGGGTTAAAAATCCCT
>JAUMGZ010002566.1:0-10467 GCA_032359645.1 Pododesmus macrochisma | reverse complement strand
CAACATCGTTATTTTTGTCTAAAGTACTTGAAGTTGTCATAGGAACAAAAGAAAATATTGATGGAAGAAGAAGAAGGATTGCAGTTTATTATGCTTTTATGAATCTATGTTACAGTAATAAAAAATTTATATTTTGTGGAAGTCATGCGGAGGGTTTTCAATTTTCATTCTCTGATGCTGATGTGATGACAATATCTAATGAACTAACTGTTATTGATCAACGTACTCCGCCAGTCCTTGATAAATTAACACTACGAATGATATATGACCAACATCACCGAGGATCAGTTTTTTTGGAGCCTGTTAACTGTCTTGGTGAAGTCTCGGATAAATGTATCTATCACAATGGTAGAGTGGTATTATCTAGCAGCATGTATTTAAATCAAAAAATAGATCCAAATCAACAGACACAAAATGGACCTTGTGCTACACAGAATTTCACTGGAACCAATATATCAATTGATTACTGTCATGCTTTGAAATGTTCTACCTGGCCTTTAATTGCATATGAATTTGTCCAGAGAAAAAGGTTATACGGTTGGCCATCCACCGAGATGATTAATACAATTGTAGCCGATGGTTGTTATTGTGTACCTATCGGTGATAACATGACCGAACACAGTTGGCTCAAATGGAGAATTTCTTTTGCACCATCTGAAGTTAAATTAGTGTGTAATTTCAGCCATTCAGAGTTGAAAGTGTATGGTTTGTTAAAGATAATAAATAACGAATGGCTTAAAATGATAACCGACACGTCCGATGGTAAGCCGTTACTATGCGCATACTTTTTAAAAACAGCTATGTTCTACGTAAAGGAGAATTCTCCCCCCTCTTCTTGGTCGGACGAAACTATTTTTCAATGCTTCTGGATGTGCTTTAATTTCGTGATTGATGCAGTCGAAAAATCATATTTACCTCATTATTTCATACCAGGCAACAATTTATTCGCAAAACGAATACACGGTAGGAATAAACGTGTACTACTTCAGAGGCTGTATATGTTAAGGCGTAAAGGGGTGGATGTATTGTTTGAATGTGAAAGTATACGTAATTATAGAATACTTGAACAGTCTGGTCAGTCCCTAGTTCTGACTCAATCACAGACTGAAATGAAATACGACGAAGATGTCTACGTCAGGCTCCCTGAAATGATGGAAAATGATACTAAACATATGCGTTTAGTTAAACGGGTTTTTCATATACTGAATCATTCAAACAATGACGTCGATGTGAATGTATCGCTTTCGATGCTAAATTCAATTTTTCAGCACAAAATTGCAGATTTAACATTATTTGCAGAATCACTTTTAAACAACAAAACAATGTACAACATAAGGAGATGCTATAGACATTACTTATTGTTTTGTACGCATTTGAACGTCAGTAATGGATGGTTAACACTTGCAACGTTCCATTATCTCATCGGTCAATATGATGAATCATCGTCAATTTGTAGCCATGTCATGAGATCCATTAAGCCCTGGACGAGAATAGGTCTTGAATTTCAAACGGCAAACGCATATGACCAGAAACCTTTTTCTGAAGAAGATAACACAATTCTACACAAAATGAAACAAATATTCGCAGATCCATTTTTTGCCAGTAACAACACTGGTATATATCCAGAGGAATTGATACCAGAAATCAGAAATACCGCATATCCCCTGGTAATTGTTCAGCCACAACCTTATGCTGCCTTCTTACAATTTTTATGTTGTCGGCAGAAGAATGACATATTTGGCAGAGATGAGGCGTTATCTCAGTTACTGGCATTGCAGTATGACGATATACAGGGCGTAGAGTTAGGAAATGCAATGAACTTTATCATATACAATTTGATTGGTATTTGTTATGAACTCATAGGAGACTATACAAATGCTTACACTAATTATATGAAGTCAGCAAGACGTGAGCATCTTTATTCGTCAACTGCAAGACGTAGGGCTGAAAACTTTGGCTTGCAATATATTGGAGATTGTAATTAAATACTGTGTAAATGTGATGTACTAAGTACAACACTGTGAGAGTCAACACAAAACACTGCTCTATATTTTATAGACAACGAGAAAAAGGATAATAAGAAAAATGAAATTTTAACAAACATCAAAACGTCATCAAATCGTCATCACCATAATGAACCTACAAACGGAGACGCCCCCTACAAAACAAGCAGTCTATTTTAAAGTGCAAGGTTTTTGCTCTTGACCGAAAGCCAAGCAACGAGTTAATATCCTTCAACGTATTCTAGGGGGATACTTTCAAAACAGACAAAACCCAAAACTACAAAGACTAGCGCACCAATGGATGCATATGTGCGGTTGAATTAGGGAATCCCAACATAAAGGACAACAATGCACTGCAACAAAAAAAAACAAACAAACAAACACATAAATAAATAAATATGAAAGTATTCTGGCCAACAATTAAGCCGTATGCACAGTCAAAAAGGGACTTTCAACGTATTCCTCTTGATAAGTGTATCGGACTAACCAATCCTCGTTAGCAAGGAAGACGTGAAGATAACGATGTATTATTCATACTTTAATATATAATCAAAGGCAGACAAACATACAACAAGGGTCGAAATGTCAATCAGACATGTGGGCACAAAAGATCGCCATTCAAATAAGTATGAAACTGTATTCTCTTAGGCCATAACTTTTTAGTTAAAATTATGGAGGTAATTTCTTTTACGGATTATATTTAACAAGGTTCGGTCTAAGACGTCACCAAAAGACTAAGAGTGTAACTGGAGGAAGTTCATACATATGATAGTGAAAGAATAGACTTGAATGAGATTTCGGCGTGAAAGTGTTAAAAACAAGAACATTAAAGTAGTAAATTCGAAAATATAAAGCCGTAATTATATAAGTCCATGGATCTTGGCAACAAAAGGAAAACGTTGGACGCTCACAGAAAAAATCAAGTTAACATTTACTAACAAAGAAAACATCCCGAAATTTTTATTAATAAACAAGAGCTGTTGTAGAACAGCATAGCTCGTCGATTTCAAACATTTGTGAATCTAATAAGCCATCAATTGCTGTGTCATACAGAGTATATCATTACTAGTCTTTGTCTCTACATATCAAAATGAATATATTATTAAAGTTGTTTACTTTCATAATAAGACTTTTTTTTTTTTTAATATTTGATACCCATGACCCCATCCCCTCTGAACCGGCCCCTGGGGTTATATAAAAAAATCAGAAAGTCTTTTGCTCTTCTCCATACATAAATCTACCATGTCTAAACGTTTCAAGTTCCTACTTCAAACAATGTAGAAACAATTATTTTACCCCTTATACTTAAAGTACCCACCCCATCACCATGTGCTAAAATAAATTGCTGTAAAATGTAGAACGCATGAAAAGGTTTGATTTGAAATGCTATAAGACTCAATTTGTTTTGAAAATATTTGACCCTACCCCCTCTGGCCCGGCCCCTGGTGGTCATATAAAAAATCCAAGTTTTGTGCACTTCTCCGTACCTACGGTATATCTTTAATGTCTAAAAGTTTCAAGTTCCTACCTCAAACAGTGTAGAAAAAGCTAAGAAGGTTGAGGCCTCAATAACTGGTCCTAAGTCGGTCCGCATTGATTACTAGTCTTGATGATTGTTGTGATGTCGACTTAAATAATTACATTCCGGTACTTCATTGTTTGACGCAGTTATTGTTTATTTGTTAATGTCTCTCGTTCTGTTGATTCTATTCATACTGTTTTTTCCCTAATCCTTCAAATACCTCCCCCCCCCCCGCCAATCACCATATGCTTAAATAAATTGCTGTAAAATGTAGAAATCATAACAATGTTTGATTAGAATTATGCTATAAGACTCTATTATTTTTTTTAATAAAAATTGAACCCAACCCCTCTGGCCCGGCCCCTGGGGGTCATATAAACATTCGAAAGTGCTGTGCACTTCTCCATACATATATCTACCAAGTTTAAAAGTGCTAAAATAAATTGCTGTAAAATGTATAATATTTGATTTGATATAACTCAAGTTCCTACTCTAGTCTTGTCTATTAAAAATTAATTCTTCCCTTGCGTCCATTAATAACAGCAGCTTCGATCAAGATCTAGGGTTCGCGACAGGGTAATTCACACAGAGTTTTGGCTCCTTCCTCTTATAAATATCATATATATCGGAGGCATGATTCAGGTTACATTATTGTATTAAAGGCATACTGTTAAATTTACTCCTTTTGGCCCTGCCAAGCTGTACAATCTTGAATCCCCTTCACCTCAGGATGCTCCCTGTCAAATTTGGTTATAATCTGCCGAATAGTCTCGGAGGAGATGTTGTTTAAAGGTATACTGTCCAATTTACCCATTTTGAACCCGCCCACCTGTCCCCTTGGGTCGGGGTATTCATTTGTACAATCTTGAATCCCCATCCCCTAAAGAGCAAAGGAGAATCAAAGTACTGAAAGTATTGATGGCCGAGGTTCAAGAAACTTGTGTTAGTATTGGCTATTATTTTTAAAAACATATTTCATATCAGGAGGTTTTAGTTGGTGTTAAATGAAAACATTGTTTTCATAGTCTGTATGATGAACCTGAAGCAATGGCAATTCACAAATTAAATGTTTTTTCCATCAAAATAATAAAAGATGACTGCGACCAAGAGACAAACGATATCTGAGAAATTCTCTTTAAAGGACATATTTAAAAAAAAAACTTATTTGTGACATTGATTTCTAATGACTATGTAGGCATATTATCAGGGGAATTATTTGTTTTTCCAAAAAGGGAGTCAACAAACCCAAGTATGGAAATAAATTATCATTCACCTCATTTATTACCGTTTCACAACCCGGGTTTATTTCTCCAAATGTTTAGTTAAATATTGTCACGGTATACATTGATATAGAATTTAAAGAATAATCTACTATGAAAAGCGAGTAAAGTATGATAATCATTCATAGCTGGTAAAACAAAAGTAAATGTTATTCGCTGTGCCAGCACTTGCGTAACTTTCTGTCAATACGTATGCTGGCGTATAGCAGCACCAAGACAACACCGGCGGTTGGTTAGATGGCGACTTGCATTTGGCACCTAACAGTGATAGCAATAAACAATGTGTCAAGATGATGATACAGGATATAACATCTATATGACGCCAATTAAGTTACTGCCTTTATATTATTTACAACATAACTTCGCTGTGAAAAATAGTAGGTCTACAATGGTTTAAATTGTACTTAATAGCAGAACTTTATAACTAAGCGAAGTGAACACGCCGGTTTACCAAAGATGCAAAAGAAAAAGTCGGCTAATTGATAACATTAAAAATTATTTTAACCGTATTTACTTTTGAGCACGGAGGCTAACTTATAAATTGTGTATTCACGCACGCATAATGTAGATTCTAATATATTGTTGGCTATTCAAGGCATATTTCTTCACAGAAAGAAGTAACAAATAGACGTGAAATATAAATCTACGCTGTTCGTTGAAAAGTGCGTTGCGTATTAGCGATTTGTTTGGAACCAGTGCGCGGTATTTCTAGGCGGAAGTACGTCACACTTGCAAAATGAATAAGAGTTATCGTTCTTACCACATTGCTCTCGATAATCTTGCATCGCATTTCAACGTGTTTATTTTTCTGTAACACATGAGCTTGATATTTTAATGTCTTTGAACATTATTTATCGATTCATTTTTCTGATTTTATTAATTAAGTAAAAAGACTACACAACTGTGCGAAGTATGACTTACGTCGAGGGTACTACCACATTCATTCAGTTTTATCTATGAAATAAATAAATGAGACGACATAGATCTACATCTGTATTCATACGCAGTAATAATATAACCGCTGAAAGGAATACGCAATGCAGGGTTTTTATAAGAAAAGAAAGGAAAGACATGCACACATTTATGTAAAAAGTATAATGGTATGTTTGAAAAGCTGAAAAAAGAAAACATTTTAAAACAAACGTAAGTAGAACGGACCTATTTTCTGAAAAGGCGGTTAATTGGCAGAGTACAGATTTTCTCACGCTTCGCGATGGCTAAGGACGAGATCAGAAGTCTACCATTAACAGGAGAGGAATAGAAGTAGCAACTTAATCATGAAAGTAGAGCGGTAAAGATAGGGCGGCGAGGAGCCCCCCCCCCCCTAATTTTTCATGAACGCACATCTACTTGTTATATTAGTATGTATATAATCAAAGACTGACGGGCGGATGGACTGACTGATTGACTTACTAACAATTAGGAAAGGGGGTTGCCGTAATATATATCAGACAAGCACATAAGTTAAGAACACAGGCAAGCATGAAGTCAAATTAATGACTGGCAGAAACTCAAAAACTATGACGAAAGGAAATTCAAACTATGATGTAGGGATTATGTCTATAATTATATCAGAAACAGAATTGTCAAGTCCCTTGTTGTTCTGCCCTTGCATGTGTTGTGTTATTTGATATTTGTTTTCTAATTACAAAGATGTATCTTTGTTGGTTCCATTTGAACAAACTGAATCACCTTCCCCTAGGGATACTTCCTACCAGGTTTAGATGAAATTGGTCTAGTCATTTAAGAGAAGCAGTCAAAAATGTGAAAAGTTTATGACGGACAGCAGGGACGGATGATGGATGAGGGACAGTATGTGTATAAGAAAAGTCAAACTTGGACCTTTGGTCTAGATGGACTTAAAAAGTTGTCTAGCAGACGAACAAATATTAAACAAGAGAATCAATGAACTTTCACCAATCAACCGACAATTCAACAGGGTTGGGTGTACGTGTAACTTGATTAAATCTATATTCTGTATACACATTGACCTCAGACCCCTAAGCACAGCCTGAAAACTGAATAAAGTGATATACATTGACCTCTAAGCACATTCTGAAAATTGAATTAGGTGGAAACTGAATAAAGCTTTACATATTGACCTCATACCCCTATTAACACAGCCTGAAAACAGAATAAAGTGATTCACATTGACCTTTGAGCGCATTCTGAAAACTGAATTAAGTGAAAACTGAATAAAGCTATACATATTGACCTCATACCCCTATTAACATAGCCTAAAAACTGAATAAAGTGATTCACATTAACCTTTGAGCGCATTCTGAAAACTAAATAAATTTTATACAGAATTTTGAAGAGCTTTAACTATAAGGCCAAAGTTCCGTCGCCAAGGATTCCTGGTCTCCTGTTAATTCAATGTAAAGAGCAATAGATTCTGTGTAGATAACATACAGCAACACATCACATAATATAGATCAGTGAATTTCACCGCTACAGTAACTCAGTAGTTGGGAGAGTGTTTGCCTTGTGTGGAGTAGGTCTCAGGTTCAATTCCTGGCAAACTATCACAGGTCTAAGATGTTTGGTAATAATGTGTCTTTCTTAGCACTCAGCATTTCTGGATAGAAGAAGGTCTAGTTGATTCTGTGTCAGAATAATGTGACCGAGTAAAGTACCATGTCGCTGAGTCTGTGGAGTGGTATTTCGGAGAGGCAGTACAACAAAATTGCCATCAGTCTACACGGTCACAAGCAGACACAATCATGGCATAAATTAAACATGTGTTGAAATGGATGTTAAACCCAAACGAATTAGACCAGTTAGGTGAATTTTATTGTGCTACACTCAACCCTTGTTCTTGACTACATTAAGAATGATACAAGTGCAAACACAACATTCACAGGGGACGTTTGTTTTTGTGGTGATTGAAAACTTTAAACTGATGCAAGAGCAATCATCTTGTGTTAATTTAGTACAAATATATTCATCAAAAAAGAAAAGATATCAAAAATGAAGAACAAAAAAACCCACAGGATTTGTCTTTTTTATAAAAGTTTATTCAGGAATATAATTAAAGGGACTATGCCCACATATATTATTGTGGTTTTAATATTAAAGTGTACACATTTATGTGGCAGATACTTTTGTTCTTCTTTTTTAATTGAAAAATCATTTTTAAAAGGTTGCGGGTCTCCACACGTGATGATGACCAGTGTTTGAGGTACCTGTTTCAGTGTACAAATTGTGCAACATTTTCAGGACATACAAAATGAGAAAAATGTATTTTTCAAAACTTACAAATAACGTGGTTAGAAATTATATCACATCATGGTAGCATGAACAATAACACTAAACCCCAATCTTATACTACAATAGTTGTAGCTTATCTAGCAGTTGAAACATATCGACCTAACCCAGCAACATCAGAGTTGAACTTTCAGTGTTCCTGTCAATTGAATCTTACGATTAGAAATTGTTTTCCTACTGCTACTCGTTTTGAAAGCAATTCTGCACATTCAAGTACGCGTATGGCTCTTCTAGATGAGTTATTTTACGTGACTTAGAGACACAATTTGTGAGGCCCCATCCGACAGCCCATCTTGCTATGAGCTGCCAGTTAAGTGTATTGCTCCAGTACACACCTTGCAGTGCCAATGCCGCCACACGAACCTCCAAATTCTTGCATCCGAGAGATAAGATATCCTACATGCTAACCGCTACACCACTGAGGCCATATAGAGACAAATGTGCATTATTACAAAATGATACTATCTGTACAATAAATTTGGGTTCAACATTTTTTCCACAATAACAGATATTTGAGGACAGAGTTCCTTTAAATTTTAAGCACATATAAATGCATTTTAACATACAAATCGTACACAATGTGCTGTCCATTACATGTCGTAACATAACAAAAGTAAATATCTAAGATATCAAACAAAAGGTAACAGTTGTGGTATATTAAAAACATATATTCCTTGGCATTGATAATTCAAAAGATTACAAAAACATTAATTCCAATTAGTGTTATTTTTGTATTGATAAATCACTAATTATTTCGGCCACACTGTTAATTTCTGCTATCATCCACTTTCTATGTTTTAAGTACATTTAACCTTGAAATTTGATAATATAGAAACGTAAATTGCTTGTTTTAACAGCTGAAGCAAATCAACCCCACACGAATTTGTAATAACTTATCAAGTGGGTATAAAGCTAAATGTTTATATACTACAAACAGCTATGACTTTTAAAAATCTGACTTTTTCAGAATATGCCAAACAAAAAGGTTGATTTGGCTTTAACACATATTTATAATATATAACCTAAGTTATTCCTTATTATTAAGATCTAATTTGCACTCATATACCTTTTGTGTATGGGGAGGCATAGATGACACCCACACTGCTAACTAATATATTGTAAATGCCTTTCATAAATAATTAATAAAATTTAGAATCGTAAAGCCTAGACAGAATTCAATCGAGCCGGGCAAAATAAAGCAAGAATTAACCCGATACATTTGTTTAAAAGAATGGAGCTCAATTCCGCTAACTCTGGTCATGAAAATTATCAGCTGGTAAAAATTACATTTCCATCAAAATTAGTTAAAGGTCAAAGAATTATGTCCAAGGTCAATACGTAGGAAAAATATTGCATAACATATGGCCGCCATTTCTGTAAAGTAAACGTAAGTTATTATGGATAGGTTCATAATTACATGCAATGGTTATATACATCCAATGTATATAAAATCAATATAATGTATACATAATATTACAAATCAAGATATCTGCTTCATCAAATAAGACAAAAATAGCATATTGCACAAGTTGGTTTAAGTTATATACTTCATCTATTTACAACAAATGTCTTGTGTTACAAGAACATCGGAGATTTAAACATAGACATTCTAGAACATACAGTGACCGTCAGAGATGGCCATGGTTGACAGTGTATGTACAGCGCTACTAAAAAAACTCTTACTAAAAGTTTCACCACATCAATTACTTGAGAATATAATGCATAACTGTGACGTAAGCAAACTTATGACCAAGCCAACACTAGGTTCCATATTGGATAAAAAAAACTTAAAATCCAATTGCATGACCAGTCCAATTGTATCAATGTGTTTGAAGCAATCTACATACTTAACACACATAAAACAGTTAACTGCAATATAGATTTAATGATAGGCTATGAAACATCGTGCTTGTGTACATAAATGTAATTCAATAATAATATAGCACTAAATAACACAAAAGAGTTCACCATAAAACAAGATTTGTATTGATATGACATCATTCTTTATTATATGCATACACACCTGTTGTATGTACTGACAATATAGGACACCAAAGCGTGACAAAGATAGTTTAACAGTTACCACACACAATACATGTGTTTCAAGGATTTATTTTTAGATGCAATACCGTTATTCATGACTATATATAAAATATGGTTTTTCCAATACGTGTGTGCCTGTTATTGATTTCGTGCACAAAGGACACTCGGCACTCCTCGGCTGATTCTATTCTGTCAACTTATTTTTTTGATGTAGGGAACCGGATTCTGCCGAGGTGTGCCGAATTGCACAAAAGAATGCCTTTTGTGTCTCGTGTAATCACATTGCATGATATGTGGATAGGAAGCAACGGATAGATTAAACTCAATACTAAGGTAATATTCCAAATGTTCT
>JAUMGZ010002555.1:0-10468 GCA_032359645.1 Pododesmus macrochisma | reverse complement strand
GCATAAGAAAAAATAATCAAATATACATTTATTAACTAAAAAAGGAAATATCACGGACTTCTTTTTTAAAAAAAAAAATAGAAGCGAAACCAGGTGCTCGCGGTATGGTAAGCGTTTCCTGCTCCACGCGTGTCACCTGCCGCGATGCCTCCGTGGTATTTGTCAACGTACCACTTTAAATTGTTCTTGAACGAAGTATGAAAAACCATAATAGATTTAGATAGGCATATACTAAATAGCAAACCTGAATATATATATGATTGAATTTATGGACACAGTTATTCCATTTTATCAGCATCAATTGTTTCAATAAACTTTTCTTACTTTCCCTATCTGGGTACAGTGAGATTAGGTATTACTACGTTTTGAAAACAAAGTAAGACAGAAATATACCGTTTTTTAAACATTGTAAAACAGCAAAATACGTTATCAAAACGTAGTAACCTGTGTGGCTGGGGCTAAAATGCGTACACGACAGTCTCTCATATCAGTCTAATGCCCCAATCATTGTGTCACGTTTAGCTATGTTTGGAAACGTGAAGAACGTGGCTACAGCATGAACAAACGTGGAACAATGGAGTACAACATGGTGACAGCGAGGTTAGAGCGTGACGTCAACGAGGCACAACCCGGCCGAAATCTGAAATCGTGAAATCAGAAACGGGGCACAACGGCGCGGCCGGAACGGGACACTATGACTGGGATATAAGCACGATATACAGGCTCACAATTATTTAAGCATTAAGATAGCGCATCATTTACCTATAAACGCTTATTTAAAACTGGGTACATATAAGGTATATATAAACAGAACGTGTACTTTATACACTGCTATTGTTATCGACATCCTAATGGTCACGCTTTGCACTGAGCATGGTTAAAGTGAAAAGTCTCTGTTGTCTTATACTATTGATAAACGTCTTACGTGCCACATATATTTAATTTTCTCGTTCACCAGACTAATAGAAACTATTACCCCTGCTTGTTCGTCCTGAACTTTAGCGTCCCTTTAACTCACATGTAGGTCATATCGAGATGGTGTCTGTTTGCGACAGTGCGCACTTATGGCGACTTTATAGTGCTGTCTCATTGAAATATCACGCCGCAGACACATTGTCATGATACTTCACTCGGTCACATTATACTGACACCGAGACAAGCAGTCCTTCTCCTACTCATTAATGCTGCGTGTTAAGCAGGGAGCGATAACGAGGTTTATCGTAATATCTTTATATTATAAAACCAGGTGATTGATTCTTTTTCTCGCAACTTAACATTCTTTTCATGGCGATGTAAAATCCGATCGAAAACACTTCTAGGTAACAGTAAGTCCAACAGAATAGTGTGATGTAGGGCTTAAGTTTACAACAGAACCGCAGCCAAAGTTGAAAATAAAACCTGTTGTATTTTATTTCTATTATATTTAAAAAGTAGCATGACACTTGTTTATGTAATACCTTTCGTGTTATTATGCGATATTACTTGAACATGCATTTTCCGTTGTTATGAAGTCAAATGCTAAATTATATATGAACAGTATAGTATGTAAATAGTTTCATTCATTTGCCAGTGTTGTAATTCGCCGATCTTCAAATTATTCATTATTATAATATTGCTTAATTTACATCGGGAATGTTCAACACCCTAAATTTGTGGCTTTTGTTTATTTGGGGTCTTGTCTATTCTAAATTCATTTCCCCTTTGAGTCAGTTGATGGCGGATGATTTGGATATTGGCTTTGCATCAAGAGCGAAGTTGTAAACTTATCCATTTTCTTGGTTTAACGTCATTTTTAAATGCCAATTCTCAGTTTGCTAGTTCGGTCTGGGGTGGTGAAGCGTAATCCTGTTTTTCTCTTTGTCTTTTGCAATGACGGTTCTTGATTTTTACAATAATATGGAAAGAAGAAGTAAAGTGAGAACCTGAGGTTTGAAAATAAATGACAGCCATGTACTTTGGTAAAATGTTTTGAAGTATACACGCATACATATGATTTATAAAGTATTTTCGTACTCGTGATCCATTGATACAGACACTGAAATGTTTAATTTACAAGGAAAAACATGTAGGTAATGAAAAAAGCTTCGATATAAGGCAGAATATGTGCAATAATTGTGATGCTGCCGATAAATTGCTGTTTTCTCTGAGCATGTTTGGGGTCTATCTTTATATCTGGCATTCTAGATGGCATTTTGATGTACATGATTGCCAATCTCGGTAAGCCGATGTAAGTATATATACCACAGCACCAAAGTTACTTTAATACAAATCTCCGCCATGTTTTTCTGCAACCAACAGCTAAAATAATGACAGCCGTGGTTTGGAATGACAGCAGCAGCTTTGCTTTACCAGTAGACGTGCGCTTGATTTACACGGATCTTTTACTCAGATGAATGGTATTGATGCTATTTTTAAACTATATCGCTGTCCGCCCTAACTTCGTCTGCGTACTAATGAGGGAAATTGACTGATCAGGGGGCGGGTCTTCGTGAATTTTGCAATATCTCGCTGGCTTGAAACCTGACATCTTACGTTTCAAAAATATTCATTTTATGACACATCTGCTTTAAGTTACCAGAGTGTGTAAGAAACTTTAACTTCCACCTAATTCATGAAAATTATCTGGGTCCTGCCTTGACCTTCTTTGGCTTGAATCCAAATAAGTAAATTCAAGATTATGAGCAGAAATGAGCTTTAAGTACTTATTTCTATATATACTAACACTGATCACGACTTTTCATCTATATGCACCTTTTTTGTTTTACCAACAAGGAACCAACATACCAAGTTTAGATTTAATAAAAAAATTGGAATAAAATATATATAAAAAAAATATCATACGGAAATCTATATATACTTCTATTTTAGTAACAGTGACCTTGATCCTTGACCTATAAACCATGAAATCAACAGGATGCTTCCTTTCCTGTTAAGGAAAACACATACCAGATTAAGATTAATTGCAATCAATAAAGTAAATATAAATTCGTCTACATACGGGTGGACACCGCACTGGCAATACCACCTCCAATTTTAGTTAGGGGAATACAAATACCAAAGTGATTGAGGTGTACGTCATCTATAAAACACAGAATTTTACAAGCAGTATCAAGACAGTCGGAATGCGGTTTGTTTGTTTGTCGTCAACAACTCACTATCTATTATATTGACAATCCTACAACAACTTAAGCATAGAAACTCTTCTACAGCTCCCGCATCAACTAACGATTGACTTGCTCCTTTTTGGAAACCAAGATTTTAGCAACGTAGAGAACATAAATATTTTTAAAACTGTCCATAATATAAATTTCCATCTACGTCATGCCTTGTATCATTATTGTATCATACTAGGTACGTGGCTGTATCGAATTTTTATTTTATTAAAAACATGTGTTGTGGTTGTTGCTTGCATTGCGGGGAGGAGACGGATTAATATAAGCATTAATGCTTGTTTCTGAATCCCTTTGTTAAACAAAATTGTATTAACTTTACCTTATGTATATGAAAATAAAATATAGTTTTAAACTATATACAAAATACGGAATTTGGGACTACTATAGCCGAAAGATATGCCACGTAGTTGATTGTCTGAGTATTGATAGCTAAACGAGCTGAAATGTGGGTTGCGTTGCTGCATTTCTGAACATTGGTGACAACAAGAGCCGAGGGATGTGTAAAGTGTCAAGTAGCTGCTCTTCTGAGCATGGGTGACAACAAGAGCCCATGGAAGTGACATGTAACTGCTAGTCTGAATATTGGTGACCCCTACATGTGCCGAGGGATGCGTCACGTAGCTGCTCTTCTCAGCATTTGTAACTACAAGACCAGAGGAATATGTCATATACATAGCTGCCAACCTGAGCATTGGTAACTACAATAGTCGAGTGATATAATTATCATGTAACTGTTTGGCTGAGCAACGGTGACTACATGAGCCAAAGGGTGTGTCTACAAGAGCCGAGAGATGTGCCACGTACCTGCTTGTCTGAACATTCACGACTATGATAGTCGAGGGCTGTATCATGCTGTTGGTCGTCTGCACATTAGTGTCTACACCACCCAAGGGATGCGTCAAGTAGTTGCTAGTTTAAGTATAGGTGACTGCAAGAGCCGAGAAATGTGTCAAGTAGTTGCTCGTCTGAGCATAGGTGACGACAAGAGCTAACATATATGACGCGCACTTCAAGTTGCTCGTCTGAGCATAGGTGTTTCTAAGAGCTAAGGGGTGTGTCACGTAGTTACTCTTCCTAGTGTAGTGGCTAAAAGATCTGAAGGACATGTCGTGGGGTTAGTTAGAACCGAGGGATGTGTCAGGTAGTTGCTAGTCTGGGCATTGGTGACTACAAGAACCCAGGGTTGTGTCACGACGTTGCTTGTCGGAGCATTTATAAATGGAAGAGCCTAGAAATATGTCACGTATCTGCTCGTCTGAGCATTCGGGACAAAAGGGCTGAAGGAAATGTCACGTCTGAGCACTGGTGGTTAAACGAGCAAAGAGATGTGTCACGTAGTTGCTCGTCTGAAAATTGGCTCCTTAACGAGCCAAGAGAGTTGTTTGTCTGAATAACGGTGATTACACGAGTCAAGAGATGTGTGACGTAGTTGTTTGTCTGAACATTGGTGGCTACACGAGCCAAGAGATGTGTCACGTAGCTGTTCCTCTGAGTATTGGTAACAAAAGAACCAATACATGCCTCACATTGCTGCCTGTCTGAGCATTGGTGTCTACAATATTTTTAAAACATTCAAGTCAAGGACATCTTTAATCGTTTAAAGATATCTTGTTAAGTGCCAAGTGTCCCTTAATGTGAAATATTTTTTCTATCGCGTGCACACGGGAAAATTATCGTGTGACGACGCGAAAACTAATGTTTTACATTTCTTTTTCTATGACAAATATCCCGGCAAATCGTCAAATATACATGCGCGACAGAAGAAAAAAATGTTTTGCCCCCCCCCCCCTGGCCGGTATTCCGAAATGTCTTACTCCTACATCACTCATATTTCATATTTGGTATCTACAAGAAACTATTTAAAAAAAACTAGCTTCGAATGACCGGTTTTAGAGTCGGAGTGTTAGACACTGCGACATAAAAAAGAATCAAATCTCAACTTTGTTTGCAACCTAGGCTAGCCATCAACCAATCAGATTTGCAAACACTAATTCTTGTACATGTTGCATCACTATATATCCTTTCATTATTCGCCTCAAATGTTAATCGGACTTTGCAATTCAAATTGTATATATATATATATATACAAACACAAAGCAACACAAAAACCATAATGTATAACATATCTTACCTTTATATTTGATAGGTAACGTGTGAGTACATTTGAAACGTAAACGAAAGAAAGCCTTATCAAACGATAAAAAACTAACTACGCTATATATATATAGATCTTTTATACACTATAAATATATAAGAACTTGAAGTTCACGTCAGTTTATACTCTGAGCATTGATAGAAAACATGCGATTTACACATTATTGAACAAGACTAAATCATTATTTATGATACGATAATTATCTTGTTAAGATATTTCTTATTTCAAAACACTTTGAATAAAAACCCGCCAAAGTGGCTTTATAGTTATCAATCGGCAAACCTCGGTCGATTCCGTACCTCACATCATTTCATTATACGGAGTGACCAGACTATTATATTCAAAAACCAGTCTAACACTTCAACAACGGGAGATAAACCGTCACGCATCCGGTAGAAAACAAAACACATGGTCATATATTTACCTTGAATTGTTCAAACAAGAAACTCTGACTGTTCTGTTAGGTGTCTTTCAGCTGTGTGTACAGCATGAATATTATGCCATGTTTGACCTGGGTGAGGCGAGGAGTCGCCAAAACTCGCCCGGATAAGGTAAAGATCGCACGTGAATACTGAACTGCACAAACAGTCAACAGACAGATGGCAATGTTTCACTATTCATTTCATTTTCACCTGGATCTTCAAGACAAAGTTTTAGTGATGGGAAATCGGTTGAAAATCATAAACCAACCATTGGTTTTAACGAGTGTCTTTAATTTGTGTGGATAATTTGTTATACATTTGTAAGGTTAAACACTCCCTTTCTCCAGTATCAAATTTCTTCATCATGTTGCATCAAACTGACACACGTTCTACTTTTGACTCATGATCCACAGTGACCTTTTATGCAGAAATACAGAATTATTAAAATACTTGATTAACCATATATTTTGTAATTAATATATATCACGTTATGTGTTGGTATGTGCTAAATGCAATAGTATGCAAATATGTAGTCCTGTACAGGCCACTCCGGTATATTCATCCCTTCACGTTCTGACGTCTTCCCTATTCTTTCTATGGCAAAAATCCCCGAGCAGATTTACCGGGGACTTCGAGGACATAATAAACACTTATTCCATGATGACACCTCACAACAGTGCATTCCGTATGAAGATATACATCTATTTAGTAAATTCAACAAGTCTTATCTTTGTTTGTGCATTGCTTCTATTTTATTCCGAGAAGTTTATGGATCGTACTAGGTTTTAAACTGTCTTCTTCTTCTTCTTCTTCTTCTTCTGCTGCTGCTGCTGCTGCTGCTGCTTCTCCTCCTCCTCTAATTGGGTGTAATTTGTATTTGATGATTTTCTCAATTACATGTAATTGTAATTAAATGCATTTAAAATGTACTGTAATTTCAATTATTTATTAATTACTTTTCAATTACAATTGAATACATAAAATTCAAATTTTACAATAAAATTTTTAAAAAGAACAAAGTATACGATTTTTTTTATAAATGGTTAAACATGAAGACATATATTTAACTTTGATGGTAGAGGTTGCCTCGTAAATAAATATAATAAAACCTCTAACATTTTAAAATAGTTATACAAAGTGATTTAGTGATAGGATTAAATAATGAAATATCCTATATCTTTTTACAGCACACTTAACACCTAAGACAATATCTTATACCTTGTGCCAAATCCCATTTTCCCACCAATTATCCTTGAATGGAAGGGACACATTATGTACGATAGGATACAATACAATATTGTTTATTAAAGTGTCATCATATATACATAGATAAATAAAATACATATACAGTAACATTAAAATTTATACATGCCACTCAATCAGAGTTATAAGAGACTATAAAACATATTTCTTACAACAACTTGAAATTATTATAAAATGAACCAATTAATAGGTTCATTAAAATATCCACTGATTAAAAGACCTCATAACTACAATTATAAAAGAGATTTGTATTTACATATCACAGTTTTTTTTTTAATACTTAGCACTAACAATATAAAAGTCCTTTCCTTCTCTTCAAAACATCAAAACAATGTATGAGTTAATTGACTTTCAAAGTCGGGCGCAGAGCTAATAATTATGACCGGCAACATCGACAGGTATACCAACCTGTATTTTGGTCATAGTGAATTATTAGATTTATAATATTAGCAGAGAAACATATATTAGTTATATCTTGAATACTGACAGATTTATGGTGTTTTTATTCTATACCTCTATTTAAGGTAGCCCATACCACCCAATAAATATGTCTGTAGACAACGAAAGAAGATAAAATTTGAAAATTTCTCTCACACATACCTTTTTTTTACGTGTGTTTTTTAGATACAAATTGAAAATACATTAATCAAAGAAATGCTTAAAGAGCACATCAATTCCTTTTCTTACTCTAATCATGGATTTAAATATATTGCTCTAACAAATTATTTACTAGAACAAACAGTTACCGATCTAGCGGTCTATAGTTTACAGTATATATTTTTTGAATTATCAATATTTAGAGCAGGTTTGGGTCTATTGTGTATCTATAGTGATTTGCGGGACACCACGTACAGTGCTTCTAACATTACTCATAACTCTTGAAAATATCTCGCCCACTTTCGAAAAATCACCCTCTCGTGAAATCTATGGGAGAATAATCCCTGCTGGTAGTATCACTTTGGCCTACAATGATGGAAAGTTTTAATAGTCATTGGATCTGAGGTAGCTATATATAATACAACCCCTCATTGATTGGCCTACAATATTATGAGAGGTTGTTAACGTTTAACCTTGTTAATATTAATGTAGAAGAGGAATTGATATTCAAAGTGGTTCAGGGCTTTAAAGAAAGATAGTTTACTATATATGAGTACCGGTAATGATGGATTTCTGCATCGTATAAAACATTTTTTTCCGAATCTTTATTAAACAGGTGCAACTGGACAAAGAAGAACTAAAGAAAATTATTGAGGAAACAAAGGAGTAAGTTAAGAATTTTCCTTTGTATGTTGTAGCTACATGTAATTCTATTGAAGAAATAAAGAATATTGCTTAATCTAGTGGTAAAAGAAAACATATAGGAGTCCTTTTCTCATATTGACTACCGGTATCTTTTGTAGTATAATTTATAGCAGACTGTTCAATGGATTTAGGCGACATTTGGTTGGAATTATAAATTAAAGATATTATGTACTTTAGTCAATATTTTTGTTAAGAGTTATGGCCCTTGAAAATCATTATGTCATCAAATTGGGAGTGATTGGCTGTCATTCTTCAGAAAACACAATTCTGTTTGTGCACAGGGAGACAAACCTCTAATTTTTTCATTAATTTAACATTTCCATGATTTTTCTATTGGGCTTGTGTAGAGAAATGGTATTGAATAAAATTAGCATCACAATCTTGTACCAATTTGATGATATTTTTGGTTGCCCTTTTGTTCTATGAGTGAAGTTATCAGTCCTATACTGCTATAACTTCAGATTCATATTGTTCTTGTACTCTATGTTAAGATCAGATGCTACTGCCATCCTGCTGTTTAAAAGTCATTATCTGACATAACAAGTGTATTATTGTAGAGACATTGATGATGTAGAAGACATACTGGATGATGAAGATGAAACTGAAAATAATGATGATGGAGCCACAAATAAACAAAAGACAAAGGCAAAAGTTAAAAAGAAAAGAACGTTAGAAGACAAGGATTCAGATGACATTGTGAAGAAATATGGACTAGAAGATTATGACGAGGAGGATGATGGTAAAATGAACTGTCTTACTTGTATGCACATACATAGCATATGTTCATCTTTATGTGTATCTTTGATCAAGATCAAACTGATTGGTGATTTTAGTTCATACGAAATATGGGTCCAAGATGGGGTTTGCTCATACCAATTCTGTCCATTGTTAATGTTTTACATTTTAGACTTCTCCTAAACCACTGGACCAATGCATCAAACATTGGTGGGAAAGATCCATAGGGAAAGAGGATTCAGATTTGTTTAAACAATGATTGGACCCTGACCCCAAGGGGAACCACTACTGTCCACTAGGGGGACAAAATGAGTAGAATTTGACAAAATTTAAAAACATCTAATAAAATATTGCCTCGAGTTCAACGCTATATCAAGTATGTTAACACAGCTATAACTCTGAACAGGCGTGCCGACAAATTATCATAGCGCATTATTCAATTTGTCTGCACACCTGTTCAGAGTTATAGCACCATAAACGTCAACAAATAACAGTTTAATGCTTAAATACATTCAAAAAAATTCTGGTTACTTGATTTTGTCAGATGAAGATTTAATGGAGATCTTGTAAAATTTATCATGTCACTGGGATAATTGAAGGGTACACGTCTAGGGGTCAAAGTTTAACAAAAATTCAAATTACATTAAGAATTTTTCTTTCTGTGACTACAACTACATGCACATAGAAATCCTACATGCTAACCATCTCACCATCCAAGCTGACATACACAACTACATTGTATATAGAAATCCTACATATTAACCACCACACACACCACTGAGGTTGAAAATCGGTAACATGTACCTTGGATTATATACTGTACAACATTGTCATATGTTGGAGATGTATACACACGGTATTGGATAGTTTTAGGAGATTCATTTGTATTTGTATCATTACAGAATCTAATCCACTGAAAGGAATTGGAAATTTGACATACTACAGTAAGAATGATGAAGATCCATATATTACTCTGAAGAATGAGGTATGTTACATAAATTAATGTTAATAATCATACTGTATTATCTCGTGAAAGATCATCAATAATTGATAGAGCTGATCAATTAATGCTTAAGGTGATTATAACAATGTATTAAGTTGATTCTGTATTTGATATACTTATGAACTATTAAGTGGTAACTGAAAAAGAGTCACATTTTTAGTCCATCTGGACCGAAGGTCCAAGGTGGACTTTTCCCATACTAATACCGTCCGTCGTAAACTTTTCACATTTTCAACTTCTTCTCCAAAACCTTCGGACCAATTTTATCCAAACTTGGGAGGAAGTATCAATAGGGGAAGGGGATTCAGATTTGTTCAAGTGAAGGGGCTGAGCCCCCTGGGGGCACCACTAGGGGGCCTAAAGGGGGAAAATTTGACAAAACTTCAAAAATCTTCTTCTAATAAACTAGAAGGCC
>JAUMGZ010002544.1:0-10468 GCA_032359645.1 Pododesmus macrochisma | reverse complement strand
TGTGTTTAGTTCTGAACGAAACAAAACAGAACATCAATTGGAGTATCCGATGGGGTAACAGCTAGTTGCTGTCTTCCCATCGACAGGCTAACAGGATGCTCTTATTTCCTCGAAAGGCGTGTTCCAATCTAAGAGATGAATCGGGCATGTAATACTGTCTGCCCCTCCTTTCCTCTTAAAAAGAAATTTCTATCTTTTGAACTATAGTGAAATATCTAACTTTCACAAGGAATGAGATGTTGTTTTGCTGTATGAATTGGCTACCTATGTTAATAAAGTCTATATTTTTTAGTCCAATCTTTTTTGAAATCTCAAAAATGAGAATTGCAATTTATTATTATTTTTCGACCACCCAATGGACATTTTTGTATAAAAAAAATCTGTAAACCGACTAATTAAACAACACTGGCCTAAGGAGTACAGTACTCATTGCACCCAATTCTTATCTGGAGCTCTGGTATCTCGCTGTCGTTAATTTCTAACATTGTTGGATTAGGTTCAAGTAAGAAAAATTTTATAATTGCTGGTTCAAGCAATTGAATATCAATTCAATTGATTCTTAAAGTAAAAACATAAATATTACATTATAGTTTATTCAGCAAATATACAAAAACAAATGCAACAAAAGCTTATTCTTCCATATGCTGATTCATGCATCTTAAATAGTACTGATGAATTTTCCCAATCCTATGAAAAATATTTGGACTGACAAAAGTTTGTTTTGGCTGACAAAAGCTAAATCAATGTCAGTCCAAATGACTGACATGTGAAATTGTTTTTCAAGAACTCTGTACAACACAATATTTTTATTACAGAGATCAAAAGACTTGAGCTAAGTGGTCCAAAGAAGTCGGTGCCTCTTGTGGAAGCTCATCATGCCAAGCCACAAGCTGTTGCAGTAAAAGTCAAAATTCCTGTACATGAATTTCCAAAGGTGTGTTTTTGAGGCATGGGTAAACATAATTGACTGAAATTTTTATTGTTTCCTCATTCCTCACTTGGAAAGCAATTTTATTTATTGTCATATGTTATCAACAAGTAAACTATATATCAGTGTATGCCAAAGACATCAGACAGCCTGACCTGATGATGACAGGACACATAAATTGCTTAATTTAACCAAACCTGATTTCTTGTGTCTGATTTGTCATTTAGTAATGATTTTTGTTTTCGGTCCTACATATTGATTATCACATACAACTGAATGTAAGGTAAAGAAGAGCCCCCTTTTCACTGTTATCATTGAATTTTAATATGAAGTTGATTAATTACAATATGCCATTTGTTTTCTTTAGTTCAATTTTGTTGGAAAGCTATTGGGGCCCAAAGGAATGTCATTGAAAAGATTACAAGAAGAAACGGGAACAAAAATGTCCATATTGGGAAAAGGATCAATGAGGGACAAAGGAAAGGTAAAAGAAGCATATTGAAGAGGGACATCAATTCTAATTACTTTAATCACTTAAGTAAAATAAGAACTTAACTTTATTGTGTTTTGATGCTACCAATACAGACCAGCATTTTATGCTGAACAGTTGGAAGTAAAATAAGAACTTAACTTTATTGTGTTTAGATGCTACCAATAAAGACCAGCATTTTATGCTGAACAAAATAAGGGACCAGTTGGAAGATAAAAAAGCTAAGAAAAGTACAACATTGAAAATTTATTGAAAGTAGTTATGTTAATTGTGAATGAAACCAGTAATGCAGATTGACAGTACTTTTTAAATGTGAGACGAAATTAGTCATTTATAATAAATTTTAACTGGATTTAATCTGCAACAGTTGTTTGAAAATATCACTTGTATTTTTTTTAACTTCCAGGAGGAAGAAATGAAGAAAGAGGGAGGGAAGTTTGCACATTTGAATGAAGACTTGCATTTACTCATAGAAGTATATAGTGAAATATCTGACTGTTACGCAAGACTGTCTCATGCTTTAGGTGAGGTTCAAAAATTCTTGACACCTGACTACAATGATGAGATCGCCCAGGAACAAATGCAGCAGATGATGTTTATAAATGGAGGCGAAAAAGGTCCTGGAGGTGCTCCAACGAGAGGTCGTGGTGGAGCCAGAGGTGGTGCTCGAGGAGGACTTTTAGGTGGACCCCCTGCCCCTGGCGCAAGGTATATACCATGCTGATATATTGTGCTACTGCTTTCCCCATCAATCTTAGTTTTCTATGCATACCTTTATGTGTTTTTTTTGGGGGCAATTTTTAGATAAGTAGTAAAGTACTGTTGATGGTTGGATCCCTGCTTTTTGTATTAAAATTAAAAAGAAGTAAAAAAATGTCTAAGCTTAACAAATTTTTGGAGAGCTGAAGGTGAAAGCAATATTTTTTTCTTGACCAAATTATGTTTACTTCTTATGTTGACGTCTAGATCTCTAAAGTGTAGTTTGGGTCTTGGGCCAAAATAAAATTTAGGTTTGTTTGGCGTAATCATGCTGTCCCTGGAGAATCGCACGACCCTCACATTTTTTTGGCCGATTTTATCAGGCGTCATTGATAGGCTCAATATCGATGCATTGTCAATAAACATTGATGCGATACAATATCAATATAATTTTTGCATATTGATACAAAATAATTTTTTGTTAAAGACTTCTCGTTGTTTTCCATGCCATTTCAAGTGTCCAGATTCATTTTGTTTCTTTTATTACATTCATCTTCCACATTTCCGCCAAGCTTGTGTTGCGCTAGAAACAACTAGCAGAGTTCTTGACCTTGTAAGATAGGAGGAATAGTGATCTATGGAGGATTTCTGGAATAAAATTGAAAACTTGACAAGAACAAAGTGACTTGTAACTCTGATTAAAATCGTGTCTTACAGATGGAATACCATAAACATGCATGCTTTTTGAAAACACTCGTTGAGAGGCGATATATCAATATTTTTTCCCATCAATATATTGATATGTTTCTTCTCATCAATGACAGCCCTACTGTTATTATTGTAGATAAATATTTGTAATTAAAAAATAAAAAGACAGTTTATACGTTATAATTGTATGATTGTATTGACTTCTTGTTATTTCTCTCAAACATACATCGTTTTGAACAAAAAAAAACATTTTGTTCACCACATCTCATCCCTTCCCCAGGGTCTAGGGTCGGATTACACCTAACAAAGATATTTTTAATTCTGGACTTACATAATCCTTTTTTTTCCCCAGAGGTGCTCCAAGAGGGGCTCCACGTGGAGCACCAAGAGGTGCACCAAGAGGAGCATCAGCTAGAGGTGGAAGGCCACCAATACCAGCACCTGTAGAACCTGCTTATGAAGAATATGCAGCAACTGTAAGTATTGAATGCAGAGTAACCAAATCCTGTGTGATTTACAAATATGTGTCATTTAGGGTGTAACATTATTCCAAAACATGTATTGTATTGCAAACATGAATATTCAAGATAGTACTCAAACTACAGCATTGATAAAGGTTTTGGTCCTTTATATGACATGTAAGGTACCAAATCCACCTTAGAAGCCATCCCAAAGTAAAAATGTTAATTAGTATTTCTGTTGACATGGCTAAAAAATAGGGTAGGTTGTTTGGATATTGGGGACCCACATCAAAGGTGCCCTATAGTAACTCCTCTCGTGTCTGTAATCAATAGTTTTGCTTAACCACAGGACATATTAACTCTAAATTGTGGTCAACACTTTTAAATTTAAGTTAAATTTACTCAAATACAAAAGGATCAGAAATATCATGCTGTATATTTATATTCTTATTTGTCAACTTATTAGAATACTTGTTTTGTTCAATGTTAAGTAGCTGAAAATAACAAGGATTTTTTCTTCTAGGGTTATGAAGAGTATGCTGATCCTTACGCAAGAGACCCTTATGACACAAGCTATGGAGCCGGGTAAGTAATTTGACACCTTAAAATCAAAACATGCCAAGACTCTTGATATTGTAAAGCATCCTTCAAAATAGAAAATGTTACAACACGAGTACCTTGTTGAAAATAGCAAACATGTTTTTACTTAAACAGCTTATGTATCCATGAATATGTTAAATTTATGAAATTTTAATGCCAATTAACATTGAAAAAGTAAGTAGATTCCTTTGCTTTATTCATGTTGAAAGCTGAGGAAAAATATTATATAATACATATATACCAGTTCATGCTAAATATGTCTATCATGTCTGGCCACCTGGCAATAAGTCTTGTAAAGATAAAAAATAGGAAAAAAATCAAGGCTTGGTCAGGTAAAGCAGGAATTATTTCGCTCAAGATATTACATGTACCTCTTGTACAACTTAGTGCTGTTAACGAGAAAGATAACTATATTGTTTAATATTAATCGACTTTCTTAATCACAGAGACACCCAGTACTTTGATTATGGACATGGAACCAGTGCAGCAAGTGGTTATGAGGAAACTGGTTATGGTAAGAAACATTTCTTTATAATTTATTTGTGGTTGTTGTAATGATATTGAGTATTTTGTGCCATGTTTTGGTAGTGGTGTGTAGGTATCAATACCTGTTGTACTACATTGAAGACTGGTGTTTTGCTAGTTGACAGTGTAGTCCATGCCGTCCAAAATGTGGCTATAGTAACAACAAGATCATAGTACTGACAGTGATTTATGTCTTTGTCAGCCTCCAGTCTTTGTTACATTTCAGTTTTACTATTGATATAACAAATTGATAGGAAGTTTTCTCAAATATCTTCACTTTCGATCAACAACAGCTAATGTATATTTGATTGTAAATTACATGTATAACGTTTTATAAATTTGTTCATTTAAGAAATGACTGTCTGTTTGTCTTTATTCATGTGTTGTGAATAATAATAGGCTGTTGCAAATTGCTTGACAGCAAAGCCGTGCATGTTGAATATGCAACATCCCATTGTTCTAACGCATGAATATAGACCAATAGAATGTCATTTCTTATATTTTAAATACATTTTAGTAACACTTACATGAATTATAAAAATAGATATTTGTTTAATTATTTTTAATTTCAAAGCGGTCACCCCTTTCGTTAAATGGAATTTTCCAACATAGGAGGTGCATTCAATTATGACGTCGCAGAGTTCATTATATTCATAGCATATGAATAACAACAGCACATCTAGTGTCAATGAAAGGAAGATATTGCCAATTGTAAATATTTTAATATGGTTTTTGTGTTGTCAGAATGTTATAGATTTGCTGTGTGAAAATGTTAAAATTTTATATAATGTTGAAGGGTTGTTTGACAAAAATTCTTTGTTTTCAGGTGAGAGCAGCTGGGCCACACAGGCGGCACCAGCAAAGGCACCGCCCAGAGGTGGAGCACGAGGCCAATATCGTTCTCATCCTTATAGTGCAGCACGAGGAGGTTATTAAGCAGCTGGATTCTTCACATGATATGTGATGGACAAATTGTGTGCAATGTGTTGTACTTACATGGATGTCGAGTGTCTATAGACATTGTTCTTGTCATGTTGAGGTACATAACTACCAAGTCATCATCACATTCTTACACATAAATTGGAAGTTATGTCTAAATCATCTATAAAAGCGATAATCACAAAAAGACAGTGGAATAAACTCGCTGAATAGAACAGATTAAGAACATTAAACATTATCTGTAGAATGACAAGGATTATAACTAGGTTTAAAAAGAAAGGTCACAAACTTTTAAATCCACTTTAATTCTAAAGTAGGTTTTAAAGACAGTTGAATGTTGTCAATGTGACTGTAAACCACTTTAAACTTGAACATTTTAGATGTAGTGTTGTGTTGCTGTTCTAAAATTCACTTCATTAAATGTTCATTCAAGTAGGTAAAACAATAAAATCTTCATCTCCCATACGATGGAATTTTGTCTTGTTACTCATATAATTTGTAATGTAAACCAAAGTCCAATGTCTCGGACGCGACAACAATTATAAAAAGTTTCACAAACTATTAACAACTTTTAAGTCCCTTAAACCTACTAATATTTGTCAGAAATAATTGATACACATCAGTTATTAGAATAGAATAAAAAGTATCCAAAAAAATCTTGTGAAATTATTGTGTAGCCCAACATAAATCTCGTGAACGTTATTTATGTTTTATAATATTAGTATATTGTTACTTGAAAGAGAAGTATTTAAGAAAAAATATCCCCGAGGCATTGGATTTAAATTGTTGGTATATTGTAAAAACTGTTAATTTGTAATTGATTTTTGCAGATACAGAGATAAAACATGCTTTTAATTTTATGTACTCTTGAGAACCCAAATAATTTTAAAATATTCTATGCCATGATTATCAATAGTCAATGTTTGAGATTGTCTGGCTTCAATTTGGTGTTCGCTCTGTGGTGTACATTTTACTTAGTAATGTATACATTGAAGTTGAGATATACATAATAAAAAATTGCCTGGAAAATGTGTATCCAATATTAACTTAAAAACTTTTGAAATACAAAGCTATTGTTTATCTGATGGTCAAGCCTTCAATTGTGGATGGTTAGCACAAGATATATGGTGAATCATGAAAAATTCTTTTATATCTAGTAAATTGAACCATAGTTAATCTGGGAAACAAGTTATTTTTAACCAACCAAATATCTAAAATCTGTTTTAAGTGCTTGTCCTCTAGTAAGTAAAGGGTCTACAATTGAGTTGTTCTAAATTGCTAGAAAGGTGTTTGGTTTCAAGTTCATATTAAATATGTGAGAAAAAAGTAATGTTGTGAACAAATGTTTATAGAAGTTAAAGGACCTTGGTGCGTTATTTAAAGTAATATGTAGTTTTGATAATACATTGTGCATTGCAACAGTCAAGTAATTGGAATTAAAATAGAAGAACCTTAATCAAAACTGAAGCTCAATCGAGCAGGGTTGATGTAATTTGTCCCACAGAAGAAAAGGCAAATATTTAAATGTCAAGCAATTCAAGCAAATACCAAAAGCAAGATGAATATCAAATGGAAGGTAAACAGGTAAAATCTTTACATTTTAAGAAATATGTAGTCTTCAGTAAATTATAATTAATAATCCAAAACATTGTTAAGTATTTTGCAGAAACATAGTAAAAACAATAATTGAACAATTAAAAAAAGTTTCAACTTTTTACAAAATCTGCATCTAAATAAAACTTTCTATTTAATATTCAATTAATTTAATTAAAAGTTAAAATGCAGACATGTTATTTGTTTAAAGTTAAATGTAGAATTTATATTTTGTTTAAAGTGAAATTATAATGACGAGCTTATAAACTATAAAGTATGTTGTAAATTTATGTATGATGTAAATTGAACCCAAGAAGATAAAAGCTGGTCCTAAATTCATCCAATCTGAACAGTAACGAGGGAATCTCGCAAAAGGGAAGTGTTCAAATACAGGTAATGTAAACGGTAATTTGAAAAGTCTGGAACAATATTGGTAAAGCAATATTTTATTGTTAAATGTTATAAAAACTGAAAACAAGAAATGTGTATTGTATGGATGCTTTTGTAAAATCCTAATTTTAAACAAAAACACTATGCACTGTAACTTAAAAGCATTAATGATTGTGATAAATAGTTAATACTATTTATAGTGCCCTTTGTTTTCACGTTTTTGTGTAATTGATAACTACCATGTTACAACATCTCATAACATTAAACAAGAACATAGCAATGAGATAAAATGGATAAATATATCAGTCTTGTTAAATGTAAAATTTACCGTGACTAATGATTGTCCATTAAACAAAATATGTATTGTCAGAATTTGCTTTGCTTTGCTTCTTTTCATGATGTAATTTTAGTTTTGAATTTTGAGCCGTTTTAGGTAATAATTAACTTCATGGAAGTCAGAATTATTTGTAACAAAAAAAAATTACTGCAACAATAATATTTACCTTGAATCATCTCGTATTCATAAATTCATCTCATTACAAAATTGTCTTAAAAATGTATTTGATAATGTAATATGGTTTGCTTTTGTTTTAGTTGTTGGAAGTGAACGTTTGAGGATATCACACAAGAACAAGAATCCTTGAGCATCCAGAAGAAGTAACATTACACTTAGTGGAATGTGCTGTTATATTTGGAAGAAGGCATTGTAACAATTGGAAGTGCGTGCTGGAAGTCTGATCGAGATGGATAGAAAGGCTTAGTCTTTGGACATGGTGTACAAGAAAAACGGGATTCACATCCACAAGGTGGAGTTTGGTCAATGCTAAAACTAGAATCAACTTGCAAGGTTGACGCTGACATTCGAGTCTCTGGAATTAAATTGTCAAGAAAGAATGAATGGGTGGCATCATCTACAATGATGTACAAACTTCACAGATGATACGTGGCAGATTTAAAGCTTGCCAAAATGTATTTTGAAATTGATTGATATCAGTAAATGTTTTGAAAACACACCATTTTAATTGTTATTGATATCCTCTTTTAGGAATTATATTTCTAAATACCTGTCTCAGTTTTGTAGTTCATTCTGATGGCGACTTTTTAATGAAGTTATTGTTTGTTAGTCAATATCCTTTGTTCTGTTGATCCCATTTCTTCATGCTTTCTGAATATTACCATAGCCTTTTTAAATCTTGCTTAATTCTTCTTTTGTTAATCAGACAGAAATTGAATCAACAGTAAAAGAAATGTAACAAACGGACTAAAGAGAGATATGACGTGGTAAAAGACCTTTTCCCTCTTGCACAGATTGACACAGAAATTGATTTACCTTTAAATTAATACATATTAGAATATTCCACCAAGGTTGTTGCTTCGTTTTGACACCAAACGCTGAAAAGCTGTCCTCATTATAAATGTAAATTTGAAATGTTCTGTTGGTTCTACGTGCCATTGCTAATGAATATTCAATGGAAACTTTCCCCAAGTGAGTCGCATGATCATTCAAAACATCAACAAAAATGGATAGCTAGTTAAAGCATGTGGTTTTGTTTACGATTTAAAAATCAGTAATTTAGCATGATTATTATATTCTTGACGACCTGTTTAGAACATTACAATGCAAATATATGAACAAACATAGTGGATATTTATATACCTGTGTAGAAGAAAAGCAGCAACGTCCCGATTAAGCAGGAAGAACCCCTACGGGAAGCTGCTTCAAGTTCACGAATCAAAAGGGGCTGGCTCCAATAGGGGGTAAAATTATGTACATTTTAAACTTCTCGAGAACTGATGCCTCGACTACTTTCATATTTGATGTGCATGATCCTTCGGTCAATGTTTACAAAGTTTGCAAATGAAAACAATATAAACGAACCACTAGGAGGCGCTTCAATTGACAAAGGTTACTATATCATGTAAATTTTATGTTAACTTGAAATTGGTTAAAATTTTGTGTTAATATTGACGAAACTTGGATGTAGATTGTTCCTTGCTTGGTACCAATTCATTTCACCAAGGGTTGCAAAGCTTGTGTACATACACACCCTAGCATTGTGGAGTGTCCATACTTAGTTCAGGTCAGCAGCTCTTGACTTGCTGAGTTACAGCCCCGAGTTTGATCTTTATATAGACCATTTTTCATACAATTTTAGACTTGGATTACCCGGATGACCATCAAGCCCTCCATGGTCCTCTTGTTATTATTGGGCTGTGAAATGGTGAAAAAGAGATTTTTAGGTCATTTCTGCACTTTGTTTTAATAGTTCATTTTGTTGAATGAAAGTCAAACTTGGTTTATTGGTTCAATGGAAAACAAGAATTCTATTGATTTTAAGTCGATATGGACCAAAGGTTCAAAGTGGACTTTTCACATACAAATCTTGTCCGTCGTAGTTTACTTTTCATTTTCAACTTCTCCAAAACTATTGGACCAATTTCAACCAAACTTTTTGAGAACCATCCCTAGGGGAAGGGGATTTAGAGGGGCTCAGCCTCCAGGGGTCAAATTGGGAAGAGCCATGTACACACTGTTTTCGATGCACAGAGATTACTGGATATGCAAGCATTACAGTCCAGACTTTTTAGCTTTGTAAAAGATTTTTTGAAATTTTCAATTTTTGCCCCTTCAGTGCCGAACCCCATGATTTGAACAAATCTGATTCCTACCAAGATGTATGAAATTGGTAAAGTAGTTTTTGAAAGGTCGCAAATGTGAAATATTGACAGGATTTGTTCGAGAAAAGTCCACCATGGACCTTTGGTTCAGATGTACTGGAAATAGAACTATGAGTTTGAACTCGTTTCTGAGCCTTCGGTTTTATACAAGCTAAACTTGGTGTGTTAGATCCGTATTTGAAAAGGATTGATTTTGGATCGTGTATATATTGAAGTCAAATTCATATGTGGTTGAACTTGTTATGCAATCTTTTAGTAAATTGGTTCTATATAAACAGATATTTGTGTCTATTCTCTTTTGAAGGCAACTTGACGTTTTTGGTTAAGATTGGTTGACAGCATGTTGCACCCTAAAAAATTTTGCTCATCATGATCGATTTTGTTGTATTTTGGGCCCCTTTATCATCGTATATTTTTCTTCAATCTTGTGCTCCTGTAGTAAAGTAACCTCTTAAA
>JAUMGZ010002533.1:0-10468 GCA_032359645.1 Pododesmus macrochisma | reverse complement strand
GACATACATGTATCAGTACGCTGCGACATACATGTATCAGTACGCTGCGACATACATGTATCAGTACGCTGCGACATTCGTGTATCAGTACGCTTCGACATACATGTATCAGTACGCTGCGACATACATGTATCAGTACGCTGCGACATACATGTATCAGTACGTTGTTGCATTTCAGTTGGGAGCACGTAAGATGTAGTGTTAATCAGATTGATGCCCTTATTACCTTTAAAACTGGTGTATTGTCTCGATCTCCCCTTATAACTCTATTTATTTCATTTTTACCAGTGAAATATAGACTTTTCGATAAATCTGTTATCCTTCATAAGTGAAAATAACTGTCATTACAAATAAATTATTTACAAAGTAACATTTTTATATCACTGTTTGTAACTTTTATTAATTTTTAACTATTAAAACCTTTTTAACATTATTTAAAATGTTTTCACTCGAGCTACGCACTCGTGAAAATATCAGAATTCTGTCTCACTCGTGAAATAAATTTTATATTCAAAAAAGAACATTAAATATCCTCTATTTCTATACTAGCTTATTGCAATGTTCATATTTATTTCATTTATTAATGTACTTTAACATTATCTAAGGTTTGTTTATTTCGACTAACTCGTATTATTGATATTTATTAATTTTGTAATATACTTTTTAAATTTAGACAAAATGTGATCTTCACAATTTTCATAATATACTTTGTGTACCAATGCGTTAACTTTTCAGAAAGATGTTATTGTAATATCATTTAGAACACATTTTTGATGACTAGTTGTGATTTTGGTGACAATATTGATAGGCGTATACTTCGGTATATAAAGGTTATCTTTGACATATGTTTACACTCATTAGTAAACAACTGTATGCATGTTCATACGCTTTATACCGTAAAGAGGATTGACAATTGCATCAGAGAAATAGACTCAACCACAATCTAAAAGGCATAGGAATGTACAGAACTGTACAAAAATGTAACAGTTTTGAACTTAATCGGTTTCCCGAAGCAAATACATGTTTATAATAGTGTTTACTTAAAAATATCTTTTTTTTTCTAATACGTTAGAAATTGAACATGTTTACGTCAGATATATGATGTGCTTTTATGACATTCTATTTGTGTTTCTAATATTTCATATAACACAATAGGGGCATATATAGTGAATCAAGGATATCGAAGAACTAATTGCATACTTCTGTCCGATGCCATGGTAACCACATTCTCATCAATCGTTTGACGTCTTTCACTCAAACAAATATAAATTGAAGTTAACCTTTGTTCAAAAGAGTATGTAGTCAATTTGTGAAGCCATGCAGAAGAATATAGCGATGAATTTTGAGAGGCAATGCTGCTTTTTAAATTCTAGCTATATCATGCTGCGTAGCTATTTGCAATTTCCTATATTTCATTTTCATAGGCAGATCTGAACAGGGTGTGGCAGATTCTAAGTTATAACTTGCATCAACAGTTGTGTTGAACGTAAATTACCTGTACATACATTTAAAAATTGGTATATCTTAAAAACCACGATTTATAAGTCTACTCTTTTAGTCTTGAATGAGGAGGAAGAAAGTTTGAGTACCTCGATGACTTAAGACATCTACACTGACTTTCTTCTGTTATGATCGCCCAATCTGTAAGAAAGATTAAAAGTGAAGACAAAGGTGAAATGGTAGGCCTTTAGAACAGAACTCAAATTGGTAGTCCCTGAAACCAAGAAAAGAAGATTTATATTTGATTTTCAATCTGTTCATTAGCTTCAATTGAATTTTCTTTGTTGACTTTTGGTATTGCATTGTATCATATAGCTGTGCGCCACGATACTCCCTAATAATAGGTATGTTGAACATTGCATTTTACACCTTAGTTAACTTTAAACAGCGTGCTTCCCGTCTACTTTTTTCGGATTTAACGGCACCATATAAAAGTAGTAGCCCTGACACGTGAACACCTCCGTCTAAATCTCGAAAAGAGTCTGCCATAACGTTGATGAATGTGTTCATAACACTTCCTGTTCTTACTGCAATGTCTTATTTCCTGTTCCTGTTTCAACTCGCGGCTCTATCTGTCTAGTCCTTATGATATTTCCGGTTCTTGCACTGTTACGTAATGTATTGTTACAATCTATTACATAGCATGTAAAAATCGTCGTACAAATTAAGTGTGATAAAAACAAACATTGAATATTAAAGAAAGTAAACGCTTAGATTTTATGAGTTGTAATTCCATGCAATTCTTAAAGTACATATCTTAGGTATTTTGTGAAAGTTTTTTTGCAATTCAGATTTAGAAGGTGCAGTTTTAGACGCCCTGCTCATATAAAGAATACCAAATACCTACCCTGAAATAAGATCAAGATGTAAGGCATTGATAAAAAGTCATTGAAACTGACATCCTATGGCATTAATTCTTTCCTTAATGTACCGATCAAAGTATAGACTGTGTTTTTCTTTAGCTACTCCAGGTGTTTGTCTGTTTATTGGAAACATTGGTACAATTTATACACATTTTTCATTTTTAACAGATGTGAACTCCCCAGAACTCGATCATTAAGTTGTTACCTATAAACATATCTCTCATATCTCCGTAATAATGGCAGAAACAGCGTCTTAACTTCAGTCTTACGTTAAATCTGTTTGACAGATGCATGTTGAAAGTGAATTGCCATAGGTTTACAGGAATACACGTTAAATATAGGATTTACAATATATATACCAGTTAATTCTTAAAGAAAAACAAAAAATCATCTATAATTATCAAAATGGTGTTATAAATAAAATAGTTTCTCATATAAATTTAGCACTGAAAAGGAGAAGATCTAAAAAGGCAAAGATGAAAATTGAATATAACATGCAACACATTGTCGTGAAAATTAAATATCTGCAATCAAATATTATGCCCAGATTAATTCAACCAATTATCGATCCTTGTTAAGAGTCATTATGCTTCGATATATTATTACGTTATGTTATTGCAAAGCAAACAAAAATACAATAATTTGATACAATTATGCATCACTCCTAGACACGTGAACTTGAGAATATAGTAACGGGGTGAATGACCCGTTAGAGTACTGTTGATCATCACAGACAGTCGATTATGGAAAGGAGTATTCCTGTTTTCTGTATGATGATTCTATATGACACATTCTTCATGTTTTTCGACGTTATCAGAATTGTAATCAAATTATAAACCTTACAAAAGAAGATACCTTTTGTCATAATTAAGAACTGTATTGTAAATTGCAATTAGATTCGTGATTAGTTCTGTCATAGTTGAAAGTATCATTGATTTCAGACCTTACATAGATGTCTTGATTTTAGATGAATAGATACTAGCTAACATCCTCTGATGAATTCATCAATTAAATGACAAGTTCCTGGATAGCCGATATCTAAACTCCGCACGAACAAAACAAGCGTTCGCGCTCAATTCAAGCTAAAGCTCTCAAAAACGCGATAGCCGTTCAGTCCCCTTTGGTACGGTACCTAAATCCATTCTAGGAAGACAACAAAATACATAGCAAGGTCAATGTAAATTTGGCTCGATATAAGGTGAGACTAATCCACAGTTAATTGAATGTGAAGTCTTAAACATGCGTGCGTCTGACATGACATCAATCTCCCCAATGTTGAAGATGGCAGTGGCTGTGATTTATACGGTTCGGAAGCGCTGGCCCTTTAGCTAATTATACCCGTATTCCATCACGCTATTGATCCAGGATCAGGAGATAGATAAGATAATTTCCGATCGCTTTTTTCAATTTAGGAGAAATTGTCAACCTGCATCCCAGTCTGTTCAAAGCTTTTTAACAGCAGTATGCCATTAATATTTGACAGAATATGATAATCACGGTTTTCCATGTCAAATAAAGATTTGTTTTGTGTTCTATATTCTTACGACCTTATCGGTTATTCGTGTATGCAGCGCTATAGAGGTCATTATCATTCCATGAATAGTCTTATGGTCTCGTTTGTCTTCAGGTCGAGGCCAACAAAATAGTAGTTGACAGGTTCTCTTTGAGTTGTGTGTTCTCTTCAAGTATTTGGAGTTCAAATGGAAGTCGACTGAATTCATTATGACATGTTTTATAACTACAATGCCAATACTTTTCTATTGACCAAAAATCAAGTCTTCAGACAGAAACAAATAAGAAGCAACAACAAACAGAGTGTGTGTCATTGGTGACTCGATAAATAAGACAGTTCTAATAAAGGCGCGTTTTGCTTTTGCTTTCATATGTGCTCAAAATCATTTCAAATTTCCCCAATGTTAAGTTCACCCGCGTTCGCACGCACATGTACTCATATAAACGCACTCATATACATGCACTCATATAAACGCACTCATATACATGCACTCATATAAACGCACTCATAGATATGCACTCATATAAACGCACTCATATACATGCACTCATATAAAAGCACTCATATACATGCACTCATATAAACGCACTCATATACATGCATTCATATAAACGCACTCATATTTAGCATTCATATAAACGCACTCATATACATGCACTCGTAACTTCGAAGTGTTATTTTTTTAGTGTGCATTACATCTGCAATTATAATACTGTGTGCATGAAAAAATGCAGAACGATAATTTTAATATTGAGGCCTTGGTTTGACCGAGCGGGACATCATCTAAAATGTTTCTGTTATATTTGAGAGAGATTACGCTAAGAGTCGAATTTCTTCCTCATTGGCAGAAAATAGCTTCTGATTTAGATATGATATGCAATGCGTAGTAAAGAAGCAGGAAAATCAGGAAACATTAAAAAAAAAAATGGTGAATATAAAGACTGACATTTCACGCCTCTGTGTTCAACTTTTTTCTGTGGCACGGCATGTGACTCGCTGTAAGATAATTTAACAAACCATTTAAATGGCTTTTTGTTAAACATTCAGCATGTGACCTAATTCCATTTGGTGTCATAAATCACAGAAGTGAACTTAAACAGTATTTTACGACTCCTTCTAGAAAATCGGTCTTTAAGATATTCCTTTTATTGTCTTCTTGAAAAAAATTTGAATGCTCGAAAGGACTAGAATTCAGTCGTGTCACCGGATAATCAAATTAAGTGGTAATTCTTAACTACATTTTATCTCCGTTTCTATTGGCTCGTGTTGTTCTAATGTTCGTTCGACGATAATTTAAAGTCTGCTAAATTAATTAGCAGGGATGCGTAGCACTGTGTCTTCTGCATTAAGGATAGTTTCGTCGTAAACATGCTTTTTGTTTTTATCAATATCTCAAAGGAAGCATTATAGTGTGTGGTATGACAGGTGTGGGGAAACTCAAGTGAGTTAAAGACTTGAATCAACACGAAAACATAAATTTTCTTGTTCAATTCCAATTGAAAAACATTATTTTCTGTTTAAACCTCTTTTATATACTCTGTATTTACGTTGTAAATCTTTTTCGGAATACAGCCATTTTTTTAGCTTAACAAATTCATTGTCATATCGTTAAACCATCACCGAGTACATAGAACAGCAATGGTACGTGTAAGATAAACCTGACCATTCTAAGTCGGTGCATTTGGATTTTTACCCTTTGTCATGTAATGTAGGGGCCGCGGTGGCCTAGTGATTAAAGTCGCCGACTTGTAATCATAAGAGCCTTTCACCTCCTAGTTCGATCCCCGTCCGGGGCGTGCTAGTGTGAGAAAGTTGCCAGTGACTTGCCGTAGGTCGGTGGTTTACTCCGGGTACTCCGGTTTCCTCCATCAGTAAAACTGGCACGTCCGTAAATAACCTTAACTGTTGATTGGACAATAAGTCCTTAATACAAAAAAAAAATAAAAAATTGTCATGTAATGTCTAAGTGTATGTCGTCATTCTTATTCAAAGTGACGTTGGATATTTTTGGTTATGCTCTACATTAACCTGTGATCAGTTACTTTTCATTTCATTGACATACAAATAAAAGTTATTTATGTTACTTTTCTTTTATAAGAAAGAATGACATCTGCACCAGAGGTGAACAGATCCATACATTTACGTCACAATGGTTTCGAAGACACGATGTTATTTTGTTCGATTTACAAATATCAAACTATTGAGTGAAAAATAATATAAAAAAATTGTATATATGTTGGTTTTGTTGTAGCTAAGTCGGTTAGGTCGCTGGAATTTCTTGGCTCGGCGGTATTGTCGAAGACATGGTTGGGGGTTCGATTTCCAGTCGAGGTACATATTGGCTTTACTTTATATACTTCGATAGTTGAAAAAGATTTCATGTAAAAGTGAACAAACAAGCGTCTAATTCCAAGTGAATAGGTGCATGTTAATTCTTGATATTGCTATTCAAACATGCATTTTTTTGTCAATCTTAAAACTATCATTGGAAAATAACGCTTTTGTTTTAAATACTTTTTTTCTGGTAGTTGACAATTAAGAAGAAATTGTGGTACACTGTTATAATATTCGGTTCCATTTTCTGCATTGTCGCTCATTTTTCCATCAGACACTCGTGTTTCATATTATTCCTGCTCTAATGAACCCATTATCGCATACTCTGTAGTCTAGATGTCAATGCACTTTTTGTTTATTTTTCAGTCTCTCTTGACATTTTTTTATTCCTCTTTGTGCATGCATGCGCACATCATCATAATTTTAACTTGCAGATTTATTGATTTCTTGCTGTGATTGTCCTGGGCATTGCATGTCAATGTGTCATTGCATACACGTGCATATAGCGGGTAACTATATAGAATTCAATATAAGTATGATGTATTACGTACATGATAACTACGTCTACTTATAGAATGAAAGCCCCCTAAAGCAGGTCGCTCATGAAGTCCGCTTGTATATTCCTCAAAAACATTAAAGCATTGATCAAATTATACATAGATTACTGCTTTAATTCTTTTTCTAATAATATACCCAATACATGTATAAGGAGAGCATATTTTAGAAAGCAACATATAATTTATTATGGTATTGGCCCTAACGTTACAGGGTTTTTTTAAGAACATTTTTATTTTTATGTTTTCAACGTTCTTCAATTTAGACAATGTCAATGTGCAGGTTGCATATCTTTGTTTAGTTCTGTCGAGTGAGGTTGCTCTTTATTGTGTAGAAAAAAATCACTATATAATTCTTACAGGTTGACATAAAAATACCCATGACATTTTATTGAAACTTTTGAACTTTACTCATGTGTCACTGTTTTGAACACACTAAACAGCAAAAAAACAGTGCGGTGGTCCAGTGGTTAGGGCGTTCGCTTTATGCTGGTAGAGTGGTGCTAGAATCCCAGGTCGTGGGATCGAAACCCGGACGCGCCAAAACCCAAGACGTTAAAATAAGGAAATTTTCTCGCTCCCTTTTAAGCGGTTAGAATTAGTCGTTAGGAGGAGGACTGGTTGGCTCAGTGTCAGAATAATGTGACAGAGTGAAGAAGCATGTCAATGTGTCTGCGGCGTGATATTTCAGTGAGGCAGCATCATAAAGTCGCCATAAGTGCGCACTGTCACAAAGCAGACATCGTCTCGATATGACCTAGACATAAGTTAAAGGGACGCTAAACCCTAACAAACAAACAAACAGACAAACAAACAAACAAACAAAGAAACAACAAACTAAACATCAAAATGCCGTGAACTTATTAAAGGAAAATACTCAAAATCTCAGTTAAGAGATTACCTAAAGTATTAACTCTTCTCTATTGAAATATCATTAAATTAACTTTAAAGGCGCTTTTTTTGTAGCACACACACACACACACACTCACACACACACGCACACACGAGAGAGAGAGAGAGAGAGAGAGAGAGAGAGAGAGAGAGAGAGTTGCATAAAAGAGAAAACATGAATATTGAAAACATGTTGAACGGGCGGTAACTCGGATTTTTACGTTAGTCTCGTCTTAATAGTATTAATCAAATTTTTGCTGGTTTCGCAATTAAAATATAACGGTTTAATGTGTAGTCGAAGGTCTATTATGTTTAGTGCATGTAATAAGCATGGGTTTTTTTCGTTGTTCATCGTCACTCCTTTTTTGTTTGTTGTATTTGCTTACCTTCTAATCAAATAAGTAATTTACTTCGTATTCCATTTCATATTCCTGAAACTCTAGACTTTCCCTACTTGGAACTACAATTTAGCTTTAACAAGACACGGATCGATACCGTAAGCTACTGTAAGTAGAATGTCGTGATATATCTAGTATTGATTCCCACCAAGGCCTATAAACATTGTTTTATGTATCGTAATCTGTCGTACAATACGTGTACACATCATGCAGAATAGTCGGTGCGCACGGATGGAATTCTTGTGTAATCACCCAATTTCGTCCTGTCGTGTACAATGGACATATTATATAACTATTTACAACGTAAATAACATGGTATAAAGAGAGGCGGGCCAAACACAAGAACATATTTATTTATAATTCATGATTTTCCGTCGTTGAGTGATTTCAGTGCAAATTTCAAATGACGTTAGAAATAAAAGTTACTGAATCAATTCCGATGAAAGGATCCTGTTTATGAACAAAAAAGTTCAAACATACAAAACAATTTCCGGCACGCTCACTAAATATTTTTTGGAATAGAAACCTTGGTGTATCAATCCGCCTGTAGTCAACATGCAGTCGTTTACTTGATAATGTTCGATGTTGTTATACAACTTAATAGGAAACATAGGAAGCCTCCCCATGGAAAGGGGGTTAAGCTTTGTTTAAATGAACGTGTTTGGATGCCTTCAATGGGGCAACATTTGGGGATAAAATAGGGGAAAAGTGACAAAAATCGAATACATGAAACATGAAACAAGAGGGATTATAGTTCACTTCTTCTATAAGTACATGTAGTAACCCTGGGGCCATGCATATGAAGAGCCATGTTTGTCCGACCTTGACCCCCGGGTCAAGCATAGATTGCATGTTAAGGATCAACACTTTATAGTAACAAAACTTTTCACATTTTCCACTTTTCCACAAACCACTGAATAAGTTTCAACCAATCTTAAAAAGAAGCCGCAATGGGGAGGACTACAATTTGATCAAATAAGGTAGCTAGTCCTCCATGTTTGGGACGCTAAGGGGGTCAAAAGGGGTACTAAGCAAACTTTCAACAAACAAACAATTCTAATAAACTAGGCCTATAGAGCGAAATGCTTGCATATGTAGTAACCTATATAAACGGAAAACCAAGTTTGCTAAAGGTGTGATCCTGTTGTCAAAAACATGTTTAGGGTAACATTTCAACAAAAGTATAACTTTTCACATTTTTCACTTCTCCAAAACGACAAATTTTTAGTTAATATGTAGTTTTAGAGTTGACCTTCAATGTACTAAATGTATTTCTCCGGTTTTTAGGCTAGGACAACCATATTTCTGAATTAAAATCGTACTGAGATTTTTTTGGTGAGACTTGTCTTATTTGGCCCTGGGGCCCAAAATAAGTTTACCAAGGGAAATAATTTCAGCATTGTTTTATAGTGCACTGAACTTTAAACACTGCTTTTACAACTTAAAAGCAAGGACAGCGCTATTTCACAATTTGTATCCTAATAAAATCTTCTTTTAAGCTTATATTTTACTTTGCTTCAGTTTAGCGGTAAATGAATGACCCTGAAAGCGTGTCACATATCCCTTAATCACCTGAAAGCGACCCTGAAGATACCTCTGATACTATCAGACTAAGTATTGTCTAATAAGTTCTTTGACACGCTCCTTTGATCTTGGACCACTTCCTTTTCAATGCAAGTACCAACGTTGCATACTTTACAGTTGCTATATGTGACCTATTACAAATTAATAACAATTTAGTTATAATTGCCCCTTTTTTCCTTGTTTAAAGTTGTGTCGTCTTTTTTGCGAAAATTTAGCCATATTTTTTTGTATATATGGCCGATGACTTGCACCTGGCTTGGGCAGCAGAACTACCTCTGTCGACACATTATTCAGTGGTATTCTCGACATTTAAACTGTAACACACACATTGATTGACTCGGTGCGAGAGTAAATATTACCAAGTTTGGGAATCATATGTCCGCTGTAATACTCTAGAACAGCGTCATGCCGCCCCTTTGGCTTCCTGACGTTAATCTATATCGGGTATGTCTATTCTATGTTCTTTTCCTCCTGAGTGTTCGTTGATGACGGTTGATTCATAGCTAGACCTGGAATCTTGGACGAGGTCTTCTCACACGGAGAATATTTTTCTATTATAGATACATCTATTGGTGACCCGTTCCAATTGCGTATCCAAAGTGGTTATTCGAGCTTTCCGTATAATACTGTCCCGATACGATCTTAGATATATTATAGAACACTGAAACTCAAACGTTCCAAATAACAGAGAAAGATATCTAACTTAATGTTTAAGATACTTACAGCAAATGCGTCATTATAATTCAATGAAATTAACTTTTTAAGATATATAAATGTTTGCAATTATACCCCTCACAAACAGTTCTTGTTGATATAGCGTCTACATGCGAC
>JAUMGZ010002522.1:0-10469 GCA_032359645.1 Pododesmus macrochisma | reverse complement strand
TATTCAGTAAATTCAACAAGTTTTACCTTTGTTTGTGCATTGCTTCTATTTTATTCCGAGAAGTTTATGGATCGTACAAGGTTTTAAACTGTCCGCCATGTTGACCTAGGAAGTTCAAGAACTTTGCAGGTGCAAAATTACGACTTACGGAATGCACAGTTGTGAGGTGTCATTGTGGAATAAGTGTTTATTATGTCCTCGAAGTCCCCGGTAAATCTGACCGGGGATTCGCCATAGAAAGAATAGGGAAGACTCCAGCCAGTCCAGGACGTCTAGGGATGAATATACCAGAGCCTCCTGTACAGGACTAAGTCCGCTGAAACTTTTACAAATTTGTTTGTTTTGACTTTAGCCGAGTCCAGCACAACAAACCCGAACCAGAAAAATTCGGCCATGCTTTCTGTATGAATCTATGTTAAACGGTATGCACTTATACAACTATAGGTTTGCGTTCGCAACAAACAGCTTTGTGACGCACATTTGGCGCGAACAATAAAAGACACGGATAAGGGTTTCAAAATTCCGGATTTTTGTACGTCGAAGAAAATAAAAGAGGGCAAATTTCAATTTTTTTTGTTTTTTCATTTTTGCGTGATTTACGGTCGGCGGGTCTGAGAAACTAAAAATATAAAAACTCTGGCCTAAATTAAATTCTCTTTTAAACAATGTTAAAGCCTATTGAGCAGATAATTTTTTTTTTGGGTTTTAATTAATTATTTACAAGAACAAAAAAGTTATAGTTGTTTAAAGTTTACGGTAAATGGTTTTTTTTTAATTTTTAATATTTACTTGGCGGTGGTATCAGGTATTTATTGTGAATTAGTGGTTGGCGGGATAAGGGTTAATTGTAATACTGTTTTTAGAAAAAGTGGTAAAACTACTTAAGAATAAGACCTGAAAATCCTTAAACTGTAATAAACACGTCATCATTTATGTCCAACAACTGATTTCTCAACATTGTTATAATATCCCGGTTCTGGGCCGTCAAAAAACAATAGACACAGCGTATGACATCACAGGGTCACTAACGTGTGCGTAATTGCAGAAAATGAAAACAGGTCGAAAACATAAGTCAGGACGATACTATAAATACAGCCAGTATTCCAATAGAATGTCGCCGAGTGCCAAATTCGAAAGACAGGAAGGAATGTTTGATTTCCCATATACCATTGTTCCTAGTCACGAGCCTTTTTTTACACTTACAGGGATGAGTGTTGTGGTGTTCGATTGTGTAAATGCCAGCCTATTTCAGCACTGCTGTCCAAACATATAAGGTGAGCATCACACACGTAAACACAGAGTATGATTGTAATGATTGGCTGTTCGTCGATCACAACATATGTACTGTGCTGTTGTTTCGGGCTTCCAATGACAACCTTCAACTAACCAGCACGTGTGTGTACACGAAGGCTACGACGACTACGTTTGATGAGAAGACTTTACTTTCAAAACAATCAAGATGACAAGCACTGGCAAGGCCAAGAGCTGCAGTAGCCCGTAACAAGATACGTTTTAACTGTGCTACAGTAGGTTTCGTCACTATTTAAAATTACGTTTATGATATACTGACCTCTTTGTAACATTTCCATATTAAATTATACCAATGAACAGGTTTAAGAAGATCTGCTGGATTGACTTTCATCTTCTCAGGTTGATCACCTCACTCCTGCTTTCTTGTCTGACCTTCAAAACTCTATAACCAAAGTGACATCTTACAGACTTGTTTTTTGTCGATCTAAAATTGCATTTTGATGATAAAAGCTTTACGGGTAGTTTTTGTTTTTATTTCAGTCTAACATAATGGTTTTGCTTTGAATTCAAATTTATAAAATTGATCTAGCCTTATGTGTTGAGGGTACTTACATGAATCCGGATCATTTGAGCGTTTTTTTCTTCTTTCATTTAGGCCGGCAAGTTGATAGGACGAATTTAAAAGTATTGTGCATGTTGGCTTATTTTTTGAAAAATGACAGACGCTATTGACCAAGATGTTGACCCAAGTGTTGAGTTTCTGTACAGAACCATGCGTAAGATTTATGATAACACGAACACTTACAAAGGCCAAGCACTGTGGGCCAAGTGTCGGACATAGCATGATCACAGGTGCTAGATTGCTAATAGTAAAATTATATGTATTGTTCGTACTTTATCTAAACGTAATTAAATAAAATATATGTTTTATAGTGGAACAAAATATTAGCAATTGTGCACCTGTGGTTTCTATCCGTAATATAGGCTTTGCATGTCACCAAAAACTGGCGATTTAAAGGGCTACTGGCCAAAATTTACCTATATGGAGGGCAACCGACGAGTGTTGACTATACTGAATAATCTTAATAAATTTGGTCATATTCACTGGCTACGGATTCAAATACATTACTTTTTCTTTAACATCATTATATTGTAAAGCATGATTTTAACTCTTTCCAAATATATTGATTTCATGAAATTCTGTGCATGACTAATTAACAGATTTATCACACATTTTCTACACCCTGTTTTTCTACTATATAATATGATTGCGGCATCCAAGCTTGCCCTTCAACATGGCGGACCAGTGACGTCACGTGCAATGCCTCTTTTATATTAAAATGGCTAATTTAATGATTCTGGAAGTGTTGCAACCCTCTGGCTAAATGAAAGTTTCCTTGCATTGTATAAGTATGGCTTTTCTGTTTAAAGTTAACATAGAAAGTCCTCTTGTTCTTGGTTGGTCCATCATAGAACAGTTTGTCCTTATCTATATTAGGAAATAGTTGTGGAGGGCCCATGATCGATTATAATCAAAAGTTGATCGGTTTACCAGTTACCATTCGATTATCGATTACAAAATTGTGTAATAAAGTCGCTGCCAAATCTGGAATGCGGTCCGGTGTTTGTATTGAAAGTAAGTGACTTATGTTTATTTAAACATCGCAGACAACGATGCGGTCGGTGCAAGTAACCAGCTGCCTTAAATATACCCGTATCCAGGAAATCGATCAAAGAGCAAAATATGGTTATGTTTTGGTTTTATAAAAAAAAAACGGACCTCCATTACGTGAGAATTTGGACATGACAAAGGCTGTATGTCGCTACTGCCGAGTACAGTAGCCAAGGTAGGACGGAGATTTCACCGTTTCATTTGTTCAATTTACGGCGCTTAAAATAAAAATATGCTACAGCACAGTATTAAAAATTCATTAATATTAATATGCGTTTCCAATAAGAGATTGATCTACAACAGAATTATACTGGTGGTAAATTGACTCAACAAATAAAATAAAATTATTCTCATAATAAATACACTGATAAGTAGATGAAGAGTACAGCAACCAACAGAGGAACAAACAATAAATAGTTCACAGCAGATTACTGTGTTGGACATCATTTGCTGACAGTTTAAATGTCTTTTTACAGAAATCTTTTGAGAATAACAAACCGAATTATTTAATCGATCGTTTTATACTTCCGATTACAAACCGATTATTGATTATGGTTTCAAACCGATTGCCCATCACTAACGGACACTACAAGTGTGTTCTTTGTGTTATTGTTTGTTTATTGGGGTTTAGCCTCCCTCTAACTCTTGTATATGTCATATCGAGATGGTGTCTGCTTGCGACAGTGCACACTGATGGGGACTTTATAGTGTTGTCTCACTGAAGCAGCATGCCGCAGACACATTGACATAATACTTCACTCGGTCACATTATCCTGACACCTAGCCAACCAGTCCTCCTCCTACCCAGTAATGGTTGGCGCTTAGCAGGTAGCAAGTAGATTGCCTTATTTTAAAGACCTGACCAGGATTCGAATCCACGACCGTGGATTCTAGCACCAGTCTACCAGCAAGAAGCGAGCGCCCTAACCACTGGGCCACCACGCTGGTCTTTTGTGTTGTTAACACACACCAGTACATGTAAGACAATCTTTGAGATAAAACAAAACCAAACTTAACATTTAACTAATTCAATGAATGAAAATGAAGATTTCAGACAATAATTTTGGTAACAGTATGTATATTGGTCGTTTAAATCATATTGACTGACTCTGTCATTGATACCTTGTCGGGTGCAGCTCTATCTCCAAGCATTGGTGTGAACGGCGAAAAAACTTCAACGCCAATCTCATGAACTCTTACATTTCTGTCTCTTAACATCCTGCACACCTACAAGATCAAATCAACTGTATATATAATACATGTACATTGTCTATATAAATATCAAAACTAATAACCACATTATCATATAACATAAGATCTGCTGATTATACAGTGCTTGGTATTTTAATATCTTCCTTTTAAATGACGTCTGCAACTATAGAATGATAACCAAAATTCACAACAAAAGAAAACTACAGATGTTTTTAAAGAGTAAAACTTAAATCTGTACATACATGTATCTTAAAAACAAAGCAAAAGAAGTTAGTTTTAACAATCATACTGCAGGAATGAGATATGTGATCACACATTACTCAGAGAATCACTTGACAGCAAGTTTCCAAATATAATCTATGATAAGATTTAATTCAGTGTTTCAATTCTTGTAAAACTGGAACAAAGATTGACATGAGACTCTCCTTTACGAACACAACCATGTTATAAAGAAATAAGCTTCTCCTGTTTTAAAGCCGAGTTTAATGTCTATAGGAAAGTGTTGAATTACTTGTCAAGTAAATTGAAATATTCCCTGTTATTAACATTTAATAGCCTCATGATTTAAATTGATTATCATTATTGTATATTATTGCCTCTATCAAATTTTTTGTTTTTTTGTTTTTGTTTTTTTTGGGACCTCTTATGTTGTGAATGTGTGTCATATGTAATGTATTTCTATGTAACATGCTGTAAGAGGTAGAATGGTAGCCATGTAACTACTTTTTCAGGCTTTTAAAATTGTATAATTCAAAGTACATGTATAACTACAACAAAAACAACCAATTTAAAGTTAATACTCTGGAGATTAATGTATCATGCCAAGAAATCTTTGTTCTTAATTATCTATTTAGATCATTTATATATGTTTTCCTTAACATATGCTAACTGTTTAGTATTAACAATCAATGGGAGATAACCAATTAGAATTTTAGAATACTCTCCCTTGTGTAGCTCTAGAGTTTAACATTTACTAGCTGATTAAAAATAATCATTTCATTTCCTCTTTGTGGAATATCTACACAATCAGTTTGTTATTGTCCATAAGAAGTTGTATAGAAAAATATGTATACATTAGAAGTTTTTAAAACAACTTACCCTATATGGTTATAAAAGTAAACTTTATGTAATAGCATGTTGTTTTTTGTATATGTATGTAATGTTTTGTGACAATAAAAGAAAAAAATAATAAAAACAAAAACAAAAACAAAAAAAACACAACCATGTTAAGTTAATCACAAATTTTTAGTTGAAAGAATAATACACCAACAATGGATGACTTTCACTGTACCTTTTCTATATTGTTGTTGACGTTGTAGAATTCTTCTGCGTCTGGGTGATACACAGAGAGCACAGACGCCTGACTGAGGCCGACCTTCAGTTCCTTTACAATCATGCGAATCAACCACTTGAGTTCAATGGCCGACATGTTCGTCAGCAGACGCAATATGTTTTTCCTCACTAGATCCTTATTCTTTGCTGCATTATTCTGTGCTATACCATCAAGACATGTGTTCACTTCCTGTATAGTTAATGTGCCTTTCTCTGGACACCGATTCTTTAGGACATAATAAGCCACACTAGCAAAGTCACCAGCATCCTTTAAATTCAAAAGTAAGTATCACATTTATCAGCATTATAATAATCAATATTATCAAAGTTGTCTTCTTTGTGGGTCAGATTTAAAATTCTCTACAAACTCCAGTTGTCTCCCCTATCTTAAAACATGCGTTTCTCATTCCAAGCATTTTCAACATACTCACTTAACTATTTTTTCATTTCACCTTTTATATATACATGTATGTTGAAATAACATTATATCATCAAAGTTTTTCAGAGTGAGGAATATAATGAGACATTTTATATGTTGCAAATATCTATTACATAACACAACAAGAAAGTTTCTTAATACCATGTGGGTCCCATGCATATTTTAAATCAGTAAGAAAATATATTGTTGATCAATATTTAGTGCTCAAGTAGAATGATCATGGTCTGATGATCTTTTACAGTGATAATTTAATAGAGTTTTTATTAATCTTTGCAAACTTTTCCTAATTTTTTTGAGGATGCTAATAATTTTTTCCACTTTTGTCTCAGAGGACTTTTTCCAAAATAGCAAGCAAAAGTCCCAAGTACATCACCAATTGTCTTCTGGAAAATAACATTGGACTTACAGCTCTGGCAGTTTTTGGAGCTTTATAGTTGAGGAGTCTGTTAGCATCGGCACTATCCTTCCCCAGACATAGAACCTCTATTAGAAGTTTACCAAGCATGTGCTGCAATGTTAATATAATCAAAGAATGTATTTTTTTTTATATATAAAATCATAACATTATAGTACAATCTATACTATTATAAGATAACATGGACAGTTAAGCATTCTGAGTGAAATTGAACAGGAAATCTTGATTTCAAAATGGCGATGCTGACATAAGATTATCTTTTATATGGGGAAAAAATAAGCATTTGTCATAAATATATCTCCGTAATATGTTGTTGAAAAATAAGTACAAAATGTTGCATATTTTCAACAATTAGAAAGTTTAAAGGGATCGAAGCATGCTGTCGCCATCTTTGATTACGTCACTGTCATTATGAGATATGAATCAACCGAGGAGTTCCGAGTGTTGTCCAATCTACACCACCTCTTTCACGACACAGGTAGAGCTTGTCCGGAACCTATTCTGCAGCACTTGGCCATGGTAATTAAGTCCAGGATGTACTGGAAAGCAACCTGTGCGCACCCCTGTTAACTGAAAGCGCTTTGATGACGCTTAACATGCATTTTGAAAACTTCGTTCTTTAACATGATCATCAGAGATAAAATACAGCACGACAGCAGAGAATTCTGCTCTGTTTCAATTTTTTATAATGAGAAATAGGGAAAAAATACTTTCACAATTATTTTTACTTACACTTTGTATACCGAGTATTTAACTTGTCCAGTCGGACACACTTTTTTCAACTGGTATTGGACAATTGGACAAACGCTATTGACGAGCCACGACAGTGACATTGATTATTTTTAATTGTCTGGATTACCTAGTGCCTGTGCTTCTTTAACAGTGACATCGGTAATTTTTAATTGTCTGTTTTACCTGTGAAATTACACATTCTTCTTTTTAATTACCTCTTTTATCCCATATGCAACTCTTTCCTTTTCGAGATGAGGAACCAGAAGTCTCATGGCTGCATAAAATGAGTCATTCTACAAAATAGGAACATAGATACCAAATTTAATTTGAAAAGCAAATATGTTATATCAAAAAAAAAATGCCTTGTATGTTCCTATATGGATCTAGTCTGATCTTCAGAATACTCTCCAAAACTCAAGCTCTGACATGTTTTTTTTCTTTTTAAGTTATTTCTTGTTTTGTTTTCATTGTAATTATATCCACATTGATTTGTGTTACGTACAGTGTCTTTGTGGTCTTTGTGCATTTCATCGTGGAATTCCCTCCATTTGTCAGTAAAGTCTTTCAAGGTTTTCTTTTTCTTATCATTTCCTTGGGTTCTTGAGATTTTTTCCAGCAGTCCACACAGCTCTGAGTAAGAAACTTGTGAAGCAACCGTAATCTCTGGTTTGGTGTCATCAACATCATCCATGCTGTGTTGAGCTAGATTAAATTAAGTTAATGCCGATTGCTGGTTTGGGTGCTAAATTAAGCATTTAGTTAGTCAGAAAATATCCTTTCCTCAGCATTTCTACACTTTGCAAATGTAAACAAACTTTTCTGCCTCCACGTTAAAGAGTTAGAATAAATTGGGGCACCTGTTGGGTGAAATATGACCGTGAAATATTTCGTCTTTAATTGTTTGCTACAAACTTCGTAAAATATATAAGCATGTGAATAACTATTCTTTTTTTATTGATAATTTATCAAAATTTACAGTGTCTGCATTACAGGTTTATTTAAGCAACCAGATTTTGCAATATAAGCTGTTTATCTAAGTTACGTCCCTTATTAAAGATTCTAAAGATGGCTGCTCCCATATGGTGATGTGTTGATGTTGTCAGATGTTATTTTGATTGAAAAAGGTTACCTTCCTTCGCTCAATTTTAATCAGCTTTCCCCGTGTATAATGAAATGTGTCATATCTATCACGTCTACTGTATGTTGTGAATTAAATTTATCTAAACTAGAATCTCTCAATCTTTTGATTCACCCTGTCAGCTGTCTATGACATCATCACTTGACACCACTGTCATCAGTTAGCAGTATAAAACTTACAATGTCTTTCGTCTATCTGATTCAGAGACCAGGTCCCAGTCTGTATATAACCCTTATATGTCAGTAGACAAGGCCTAGACAGATGTTCAGCCTGTATATAATCCTTATATGTCAGTAGACAAGGCCTAGACAGATGTTCAGCCTGTATATAACCCTTATATATCAGTAAACAAGGCCTAGACAGATGTTTTGCCTGTATATAGCCCTTATATGTCAGTAGACAAGGCCTATACAGATGTTCAGCCTGTATATAGCCCTTATATGTCAGTAGACAAGGCCTAGACAGATGTTCAGTGCTTGAGTGATCAATCTGTTTGAGGTAATGGGAGGTACTGGTTTAATCGCACAACAACAAGTTTGCTTTGAGTGGTTTCGCACTAAGACAATTACACACTTAGTGGTTTCGCACCAATTTTATTTAAGATAGGATATATTTAGTTGATTGTATGTTATTTTGTGTTGTAATAAATATATTTTACATAATTTCTAAAAATCTTTATTGCATCTGACATGATGATACATATACACTTTATTGTATTAATCTTGCATGATAAATAGATAATTTGTACTACATATTAATATGCTATTCCTGCAGTAATGACTCTGATAGGTGTATTATAGACATAAGTTACTGTCAAATGAATTGTCAATTACTAAGACAACACAATATACCAGACTATCAAAACTTCAATTCTTGTATAGCAACGCTATAACAACGTCTTAATTAATAATATGCTCTATGATATCCATTATCATTTAAAATCATAAAAAATAAAAATATCAACTATAAAAACAAGTGACTTGTGCTATACATAAAATATATATATACTTAATTATTTAGTACGAAACAACTCGGTGCGAAACCCTCAGTGTGAACTTGTTTTTGTGCGAAACAACATGGATTCCAATCTGATCATGAGTTTCCTCCGAGTCAGACGTTCTGGCTAAAATCGGCTCCCTTTTTAAAACAGATGATAGCTTATGCCAGAGAAAGTCAGAATTCATGACTAGATAAATAGTTGACTATGCTACCATTAATAGAACCATTCACTTATTTTGTTGTATGCTAAAAAAGTTTGTTAAGAACTACCGGTACTGGGTATTATGACTGCAGTTTCAGTTGTTAAGGTGATAATTCAATTTGCTGTCTGGATAATTGTTAATATATGCACTTCATACATTCATGAATTGTTGTAGCCATTTGATTAGATTATAAGTAAGCTTTAGTTGATGCATTGTACAATGTATGTGTGTCCTTTCTTACTATTGCTGGTTAGTTTTTTAGCTTGCCTGTTCGAAGAACAGAGAGCTATAGCGTTACCCCCGGCGTGAGCGTGAGCATCAGCGTGAAAATGTTGAAGGTTTTGCTGCAAGTTACTTAGAAGCTTGCCATTCTTTCAATATGTTTACTAGGATGTTAATATTGGGCATGGAGGTTCCTGTGGGGTAAACTATTGGTGTAGTGAAGTTAAAATAAAAAATAATTTCAAATTTTTGAAATTTTTGACCTGTTTTGAACTTTACATTTTTGTAGCACACCAACGTTAAAGTTTTTGCTGCAAGTTATTTAGAAGCTTGCCATTCATTCAATATGTATACTAGGATGCTGATATTTTGCATGGAGGTTCCTGTAGGGTATACTATTGATGTAGTGAAGTTGAAATCATTTGACCTGTTTTGAACTTGACATATTTGTAGCACACCAACTTAAAAGTTTTTGGTGAGGTTATTAAGAAGCTTTTCATTTATACAATATACATACTAGGATGCTTAAATTTGGCATGGAGGCTCCTGTGGGGTATACTATTGATGAAGTGAAGTAATAACTAAAAAATATTTTCAAGTTTTTAAAATTTTTGACCTGTTTTGAACTTAACTTTTTTGTAGCACATCAGCGTTAAACTTTTTGGTGCAAGTTATTTAGAAGCTTGCCATTCATTCAATATGTCTACAAGGAAGCCGATATTTGGCATAGAAGTTTCTTTGGGTTATACTTTTGATGTAGGTAGGCACAATTTAAATTTTTTTTTTTTTTTTTTAAATTTTTGACAACTTTTGATCTTAACATTTTAAGAGCATATCAGTATTACAAACAATAT
>JAUMGZ010002511.1:0-10469 GCA_032359645.1 Pododesmus macrochisma | reverse complement strand
TTCCTTTTATAAATTTCATAGGTGCTGAAACAACTTTTGTAGGTGCCGAAACGACCAGGTGCCGAAATGACTATGATTCTAGTAATAAGAGGACGACAGGCAATAAATATTGAATAAACAGTCTTAAAATTTGTTTACAATCAATTGATCAGAGGTCATATTATACATACAGCCTCCCCTCATGACTTTGTATACAGGCACGAATTTAAGGACTTTAGCACTGCCCCTTGCCCTTGGCAAAACTCAGGCAGTACCCCTTGCCCTTGGCCAGACTCAGGAAGTGCCCCGGCCCTTGCCCTTGGCCAGACTCAGGCAGTGCCCCTACATCACGACTTTACATGGCCAGGTGTCACCTTAGAAATATTGGTCAGAGCAATTGAACATGGCATGTTGACTGACTTACTCCACATGCACTTTACGCATGTTTAACAATACTGCAATGGTTTATCAAGAGATGTAAACATGCAGAGTGTCGTGTTTATGAAAAGCAGGAATAAACATGCATACATGTCAGTCTTTCAAAAACCAGTAAAACGCTTACGAATCGGTCAGAATAATTCTTGGAAGAGATTATAATTAAACAGTAAATCATTCCAAGTATGTGTGCTGTTATTCCCCCAAAAATAATCTAAAACTTTTTACCAAACAACCAAACTTCTCTCGCTTGTAAACAATCCTCAATCAAACTAACCGCATATACTGACGCATGCGCGGATTTAGCTTTCAGATTAGTCTAGTTCCGGCAAAGAATTACTGCGCCAAGAGTTAAAGCAAACATGATATGAACAGACCGCATAAGAAACTTTATAGAGTATAATTTGTATTAGTGAAATATTTGATTGATCGAAATTAATGTAAAATATATTAGTTGAAATGTTCTTCTTACACATATTTTTAACGCGCTCTTATAATATTTTTGTGTTGTTAGGCACTTCCGGAATATTATAATCGCCCCTTTAAATATAGAAAATGACAGTTTTTAATCTTTATATATTTGATCGTAACGGGGTTTGCTTATATTATGGTGAATGGAATAGAAAAAAGCAATCTGGAATGGACAAAGAAGAAGTAAGTTTACATATAGAAAGCATGATGTCGATTTTCGGACGACAAACTCGGTCAGTTTCAGGCACTTGTCTGTATATACTTACTCTGTTATATTGGTAGAGCGTTCGCTTAGTGTTGTCAGACTGATGATAGAATCCCAGGTGCACGTTCAAATCATGGTCGCGTCAAATCCTAAATGGCATCGAAACCTGGTTGGCTCGGTGTCAGGATATTGAGACCGAGTGAACGAAGGAATAATGATTGTTCAGGCCCCAAAAAATATATCATTAACATAATTGACCTGTTGTTTATTTTTGTGTATTATTTGCTTTTATTACTGGTGATCATGAGTGAAGTTGAAGTGTTTCTCGTCAATGGTAAAAGGTGTGAACTATCAATTGGATTAGTGTACATATGGTAAGGTATGATTAAAGACATCACTTGTTTACCTGTACCCATATATGTCATGATGTTGATTAAGACAAAGGTGAAGACAGTGTGAAACAATTGACACATTTTTAAACGAGGTAATTACAGTTATTAGTGTATGGGAGCTGGGTATAGACTGTTTACCTGTACACATAGACCGTCATATTGATTAATACAAAAGAAGATTTTCCATTTTGTTACCATATAGTAAAAATTCAACGCCATAATATTATATATTCTAATAATGTAAAAAAAAAGTCACAATAAGCAAGTGTAAACTTAACAATATGCTTAATGGGGCCGAAACAACTTGGGCCGAACGTTTTGATTTCGATCAAAGTATCATGTCAATGTGTCAGAGGCGTGATATTTCAGTGAGACATCACTCTAAAGTCGCCATAATTGTGCACTGTCACAAGATGACACTGTCTCATGATGACCTTTACTTGTTTTAAAGGGATGTAAAACCCCAATAAAACAAACAAACAAACTGTATCCTTAACTGTTATCCATTTGTGTATCTAAAAATGTGATAGATTCAAGTGCTTGTAACTATACACGAGTTAAAGTTTGTTCAAATGGCCGGCCTTGCATTGACACTATACTTTTATTTTAGTTTTGCTCATGTACTGTGGTGAGCGATGTATCTGATCATGAACCATCAGTCTGTAAGTTTTCTTGCTAACCTTCATGTTAGGTTAGGGTTAAAAAAGTGCTATAGTAAAAAGTATTAGTCTTTGACGATTATATCCACTGCATTGCCTATCTACATATTTTGAATTGCTTTGGCAAAAATATTTTTTTCGCAAATTAAACATTCTAAAGCTAATTATATATATATTAATGTCTTGATGTTATAGACATTTTTTGCAATTTTGTATTTAGAAAAGCTTAAGTATCAAAAAGCATGCAAGGTGAAGTGTTATTCTGCTTATGACCATGTTAACCTTTTTCTTGTTTCAGGAATACAAACTGATGTATGGAATGATACACTCAATAAAGTCTTTCGTCAACAGAATATCTCCAACAGACCTGTATCCTTGAATAGAAAATGAATGTACACATTTCCTTGACATTGTCATTGTTAAATATTGTTGCTACTCTAACCGTTTTTAACATATATATATGTATATATAAATATACTACGGTAAATTGCAATTGGTTGACATCTAACTGTTTGGTAAATATAACCTGAATTATATTGGCTGTTTAGTTTGTATAGATCTATCTTTTTCCAGTCTTCAAAAAAACAGGATAAGTAGAATTCCTAGAACGAAAGACATTAACAAACCAACAATAGCCACATCACACACTTCTGCACCAGAATGGAAAAGAAACAGAATGGCATCACAACAGTCCACAAGACTAGTTATCCATATGGACATAATTATATTAGGATGCATGGCCACCTTGCTCAAAACAGTGAAATCTCAATTTCACCCAGCACAAACAAGACTAGTTTTCCATGCGGACTGACTTAGGATGGTCATCCAGCACAAAATCAGGTGATGGGGTAAACAGTTTAATGTGGCCTAAACCTTCCCACCTCCCACATGAGGCAAGAAGTCTTAAGTATAGACGTGTATACTTGTAGAAATTTAGTAAATACACTCCATGGGTCTGTCAATCATCTCAACAACCAACCACTCACATCAATTGTGTATAAAAATCTAAATGAGTAAAACATTTACATATTTTCAAATGGCAATTGGGAACAGGAAAATTGGCATAGCCAAGCAGTGCAAAGCAGAAAACAGTGGCTAATGCAGATCCACACATAGTTACACAATGACATGTAACTTAAGAATGCATTGTAGTGTATGAATAGTGACAACCATTGTGCTTGATGAAGTACAACTGCAACAACTAAGCCAACTTAAACTGCCAGGTACATATATATGGAAAAAGGGGACCTTTGGAGAACAAACATTCACTCACTGGTCCCAGTTCTATGTCAAGAGGAAAAACGAAAAAAGTAGCTTCTTATATAACTACGGGTAGTGTGGATCCTGACACTGCCACCATGCCAGTTAAGAAGGAACAACTCATCACATCTACACAAGTGAAACACGAAGATACTTTTTAAGAACTAGAGAAAGATAGATACAAACTAATTATATATACAATTTAAACAGCCAATATAATAATAAACCTGAATGTCAATTAAGTCAGTATAACTATTAGCGCTAGACAATCAAGAGTGACATGATACGTACATGTAGCAGCATCCAATCTATTAGCTCAGGAAGAATTCTTCATTTCCAATTAATATTTTGATCAAGTAACACAGATGACAGAAGTACTAGTTAAGCCATATTGGGTGTGCTAGCTCCCAATTCTTCAACCTTTAGTTTATAATGCTGTGATAAAGTGACAAAGAAACACAATCACTATCAGAAAAATAAAACTATGTCTCTATATAGTCTGCCATGGTTCAAACCTAGGACCCTTATAACAAAGTCCTATGTTTCACGAGTTGATCTCAAGGAGATCTTTTCTAGCACAAGCAAGTTGAGATTATTAAATACTTGCATACATAACACACAGTGAAACACTCCTCCATCAAAACGAGAGATATAGGTGTCCTAGACTCTTCAACTTACTTTGACCCTTTGTCAGATATATTTGATATAACCAAGACTTTACATGATCACTAAATGTAATAAAAAAATCAAAACACAATTGTGGATTCTGAGACCTGTAACTCTATAGTCCTACACTCTACAAAACATGCTTATTTAAACTTAGGATCTCCTGTACATGTAGCTCAGTTCATGTATGTTAGACTTTGGTGCCATTGAGATTCAAATCTCAACCGAGTCAATTGCATTTTGTATAATTATATACCGGTACAGTATAAAATTCTAAATTCTTTATTTCATGTTGAAGTTTTAACAGTTATGTATCACTCATTTCTTGATTTATATCTGAATAACATACATGATATTAGACTAATAAAAAGTATTTAGTTTAATTTTTCTGCATTTTTAAGATCAATACATGACTATTATAAATATAATTTCTTCATTTATTTATTTACCCAATGCAAATTGATGTTTTAAGAGATTATAACTATAAGGTTTACCATTTGTTTTGATAATTTTATATTGCTACTATTACTTTTGTATTCACAAATTAACAGTAGGAAATGTATGCTATGGGTGGATACATATCAAATATGTCTTTTCCATCTGAACTGAATGCTCCAAGATGCATTTTTGATTTTTCAATATAAACTTTTTCCCTTATCATACAAGTCACACATTTACTTTTAATACTTCCAACCTTAACTTGGAGCCGCGGTGGTCTAGTGGTTAAAGTCGCCGACTTGTAATCATAAGAGCCTTTCACCTCCTAGTTAACGTTAAGATTCCCGTCCAGGGCGTGCTAGTGTGAGAAAGTTGCCAGTGACTTGCCGTAGGTTGGTGGTTTACTCCGGGTACTCCTGTTTCCTCCACCAGTAAAACTGGCATGTCCGTAAGTGACCTTAGCTGTTGATCGGACAATAAACCCTTAATACAAACAAACAAACTAACAAATCCAGACTTGAAAATGTAATGTACTGGAACTATGATTCAAGTACCCACAGTAGTTCAATCTGTTAAGAATTAAAATCTTGATTTCTTGAAATTTATATTTGGTTTACTATAATTGATCTTCCATATTGCGCCAGTTAGAATTCAATCAAATATATTCTACATTGTTTATGCATCAGAATTCTGTAGAATAGTGGTAGTCCAATACACAATAAGTCAATGGTATGCATGTATTGCAAAATCTTGAAATTTATGAGGTAAAAATCACCTCCTGGCAAGAAAAATTTTAACAGCCCAGACCATTGTGATTTTGAATTTAAATACAACATAAAATTGTTTCTGAATAGATGTTTATACACAGAGATGATTAAACATGAAGAATACATTACTTTGGATGGAGGATCATTTATTTTCTGGTCATATTGTGACTGGGTTCGTTTTGAAGGCCCATTGACACCTTCGAGATGGGATAAGCATCAGCCTTTAAAATTTATCTGACACCTGAACAAAACACTGAAATTTGTCTATTGTATGTAGGTTTTACCTGCCTTATATCCACCGTAAAGTTAGAGTAAAAGTATGAATGAGCGTGATTAATGTTGGTAATAAAACATGGCCGTTTTAACTTTGTAATATGCCACTTGTTTCTATCGGCAGTCTATATATACTTGCCCACTGAAGTCTATCGGACTATAGGATGACAGTTTCTTTTGTATTATCTTGTCCTTTGTAAAGATTTAAGTTGTTTTGAAGTTCATTTCACTTGTTATAGATTGTGTTTCAGAAACCATTTATATTTTCTTGTGTGTAGTAAATGAAAAACTCAGAACAACATAAATCATACCCACGAGGCATTAAGTGTAAATATCTGTCTATATTTTCAATCATGTTTACCCTGTTTAAATAATAATATTAAACAGACCATGTAAAGAATTAACACAACATACACCCTGTAAAGAAAAATAAGATTAGGCCAAAAGAATTAATACTGTGTTTCCGCTAACGGTTTAAAACAAATTAGGGTAGGTAGGCAAATCTTTTTATTTTACTTTAAGTTTTTACATAGGTAATATAGAGACAGAAGTTCTGACTTTTAACAGTGCTTGTCTGAAAATGGCAAAAAAACTTTTAGGGTAGGCACTAAACATTAGGGTCAGTAGAGTTAGTGGAAACACAGGTATTTTTTTATTTTGGCCTGAACTGCTGGTGTTGAGAATAATTAAGTATTGTAGATTTTGGTACCATCAGTCATTACCAATACCGATAATAAGGACTTGCTCTTGAAGTGTTTAAGAGGAAAACAATTTCTTTATAAGGAAATTATTAAATGTTACAACCATATGTTATATCAATGATTTTGGATGTTAAATTGTCATTGATTTTGGAGTGGTGTCATTCATTTGGAATGTTATCATCAATTAGGGATGTTATCATTGATTGTAGATGACTTTAATTCTTTCCCCTGGCAAGAGTTATTCTATTTTCCCAAAGTAGAACCAACAATTCAAAATAGAAATGCGAAGTTGTAAATAATTCAAATGTGAATCGGTAGAAAAAGTCAAGAGTGCAAAGCAGACATATATGGCTGACAAATGATTGATATATCATTACATTGTAATGAAGCAGACAAATTAGCTGATAGAATAAAATAAAAAAAGATATCGGATTATGAAGATTTGAAAAATTCAAATTTCCTCAGAAACAGCCAAAAAATTCTAAATTGACTAAAGAAACAACCACCTTTAATATGAATTGAACAGAAATTATTGATGCCTTATTGATACTTTAATCGTCACATATATCTCAGAGCTAACTCAGTATTTACGTTTGTTGTTGATATTTATTTGATTATTTTTGTATTATGAACTATCACCTTGACTTCTACTTTGGTGTTTATTGTTTACGCAAGAGCTGTATCATGGTAAATATGTTGTGTATATATACACCATAGTACTGATGACTAAGATGACGTAGATTGTAATCTGTGTTAATCCTGTGCTTGAATGACTTTCATCGGCATCCCGTTACTCTGTCACTAGCCAACAAATTACCGTTATATAAACAGGTCAATGCTATTTATATGACGCAGTGCCCACTCATATTTAAAATGCAAGTTCAGCATAAGTGTATCAAAATAAAAAAAAGATGTTTATTTTACATATACTTAAATCATAAAAGTATACTGCCTTATAGAGGTAAAAGTTATCCTGCCTTAGAGTGAGAAGTCTCCTATCTAGAAGGGTTTAAAGTATATTGTCTTGTAGAGTTAAAAGTATCCTATCTGATAACGTTGAATTCAGTGTCTTGTCTTGTAGAGTTAAAAGTATCCTATCTGATAACCTTGAATTCAGTGTCTTGTCTTGTAGAGTTAAAAGTATCCTATCTGATAAAGTTCAAAGTGTCTTGTCTTATAGAGTTAAAAGTATCCTATCTGATAAAGTTCAAAGTGTCTTGTCTTATAGAGTTAAAAATATCCTATCTGATAACGTTGAATTCAGTGTCTTGTCTTATAGAGTTAAAAGTATCCTATCTGATAAAGATCAAAGTGTCTTGTCTTATAGAGTATGAAGTATTCGATCTGATAAAGTTGAAAGTGTCTTGTCTTATAAAGTATGAAGTATAATATCTGATAGAATTCTAAGTGTCTTGTCTTTTAGAGTTGAATAAGGGTTGTTCATTATGATTCAATATAAGTATACTACATATACTTATCTCATATATAAATAGTTCTTCAAATCATGCCATAGGTATTTGGACAGCTTGTGGCAAATATCATGTTTAGATCATTATTATGTAACGTTAATGTAGAAAGACTATATTCTTCTCGTTAAACTAAACAATGACATTTGAGTCATGAATTTCTGATGCAAGGTTGTTTGCTTTAGTGAAAAATAATTTAAAAAAAAAACACTTTGCAGTAAGATCAAATGTTACTAGAGACTTGTGGGGGATTGGAGTATTGTAGTCACTAAGCGTGTATTATGTAAACTCACAAGGGCTGTTACAGTCAGTAGAAATAAAAACTAGTTATTCTTAAAATCTCTATTGTATTATTACTCAATAAAGGGCTTTTTACGATGATTTTATATGAGGTGTTCACCGAGACGAAAACTATAAGCTCAATTCATGGTCACAGCTTACAAAGTTTTTGTTTCACTTTAATCATTAAAACTGTGCCTATAGTTTGATACACTTATTCTGGTGTCTGTTCTCTGTGTTAGGGGGTTAGTAAGGACATGAAGTGTGTAGGTTAGCCTGAACATATGCTGAACACTTGACATTCCTACTGTGCTTACCATCACACATTCATGAAAAAACTTCAAAACGATTCTTCTCTGTCATAATCTGTTGTCCTTGGTTTGTAAATGACAGCACAAGAATCTCTAGTCTTGCTTTGTAATGGTTAAATGGAGGAGGATTGCGACAAGCTCTCCCCTCAGAGATAAGAACTACAAACTTATGATTGTTATCGCCAGGTCTTTAATTGTAAAGTGCTCAGTCTGTTGAAGATTTGGTTTCCGTGATCTCTTTGTCAACAAATATGACCTGTAGACTTTGCTGTATTATTGGGCTTGTACATGGAGTATATTGTTATTAAGAAAGTGTGAAGACAACCGAGTTAGTAGGGTAATATGTCTGACAAGGAAAATGAGTAAAAATTTGTAGCTAGAAAAGAATCCTTGTAGAGGTCTTTGAATCAAATTGCTTCATTTGAAATTATATGTGTCACTATACCTAGTAGGTGATTTAAACTATTAGTTTGTGTCTTACTTCTTTTGATATTTGTTGGTTTATTGTTTAAAATAATACATTTTGTTGACCTTGAGCTTTCCTTTGCCACATTGAAAATCTTTTAATTGCATCTCCTGTAGAAGTTTTAGAAGGAACTGTCACTACATGTGTATTTGTCTCAATTATACTTAGAATTTTGAATGGTTAACACTTTGATTTGTAGAATTTCTTTAATGAGGTCAATGGCGACCATCTTGAAAGGTCATTTCATGAAATGTTGTCGCTAAGTTTATTTTTCACTAAAAGCTATTTTTAACGTGGTCTTGTTGAAATGTCTTTGTAAATCAGTTGAGGGTGAGTTTTAAAAATCCATTCTTGGTATCTCATTGCAAGGTTTGTCTCAAAACTCAAAACTATGAAACTGAATTCAGAACAGCGTATGTATTCCTGGCCATGAGGTTTTGATACATTAGGTCATAGTGATGTTACAAAAGGGGTGCCGCGGTGGCCCAGTGGTTAAAGCCGCCAACTTGTAATCATAAGAGCCTTTCACCTCCTAGGTTGGATTCCTGTCCAGGGTGGCCTAGTGTGAGAAAGTTGCCAGTGACTTGCCGTAGGTCGGTGGTTTACTCCGGGTACTCCGGTTTCCTCCACCAGTAAAACTGGCACGTCCGTAAATGACCTTAGCTGTTGATCGGACAATAAGCCCTTTAACACAAACAAACATGATGTTACAAAATATAAATTCTTCTTAATTAAATGCTTATTTGTGATATAATGCACTCCGGATATCATGCGCTATTTACATTGTTAAGGACATGGATAAATACTTTTGGTTTATATTGGAATGTTTGGGTAAGAGTGGTTGTGTTTGGGTCATTTCTTCACTAGATGTTGTAAACTGGTGATCAATACTTGTCAGGTTTAACTGGAGTCCCCTCCAGCAGAATATCTCTCTATCTTATAATAACTCTTATAACTTACATATGGTACTATACACTTTACATATGAAATGGAATCTAATGGCCGCATGCATCTTGTGTATTTCAGGTAGGGCAATTATTAAATTGGAAAAATGTTGAATTTATCTATTAATTCAATAATATTGTATAAAGTATGTTACACTATCATAAAGAATTGCAAATTTCAAAATAGTTTAAAAGAAAACAGAAAATTTTCAGTGCCAAACCCAGGCCATTTTCATTCCATTATAGCAATCGCCATTATAAGTTACTCGTAGATAACACAACCAAGTATATGTAATTTGTAATACAACTGAAATGTGTAACTGAATTTAGTCTGTTAATCTTCGATTGATTTCCATTACTTGATGGCATTAAAAAATTAAATTGAATGGTTTATATCAAGTTGAAATATTTCCATTCCATTAATAAATCAATCAGTCTTGAACACAAGCGTTGTTCATAGGATCATATGGTTAAATTTTGCAGGTTATTAAAGTTCATCATGTTGAAATTTAAAAAAAAAAAATTTGATTTGAATAAATATAAGTTTGTAAAATAATGTTCTCCTATTCTAGGTACATCCAACAACAATGCTCTTTTTGAGTTTGAATTGATTTAGTTTATATATTTATATTTCTTGACTTAATTTTGGTTAACTATGGATAGTTACCTATACTTCTCTATGATAGCTGACTGTCTCCACAGAAGTTAGCACAGGTATGGTGACTCCTGCCAAGTTAACACCCCCCCCCCCCCGCCG
>JAUMGZ010002500.1:0-10470 GCA_032359645.1 Pododesmus macrochisma | reverse complement strand
TTGATTAAAGTTGAATATTTTCTTGCAAGATTTGGAAAGGCCTCTCTGACGATTTAGGTTATATGAGGACCTAGACCTAACAAAATGTTCTCCCTACCATCATTTGTTTAAATTTACGGTGGACGAATATGCGAGTAAAATTGCAACGTTTCATAATGATGTGTTCATTTTACTTAAACGCTACAGAAATCTTTCAAAGATTTACCAGATTTTCTGAATATTCTTAAGTCGTTTCCGAATCTTTTAACGAACTTAATAATGAAGATACCGTTCAGATAATAGTTTTCAGTAATTTGAAGTAGTTTTGAAAAATGAAATCCCTATATTTGGTGAGGTATAGATTAACAAAGAATATCTCCAACAACAACCAGTCTATAAAAAAAATGCAGGTGTAGGGAACATCCGTGAGGATTGAAATTCGATGGGCTCCACTAGGGGAATCAAAAAAGGGGAAAATTGACAAAATTTCAAAACTTTCCGAATAATAAACTGGAACGCCAAAAGCTTAATTCTTGCACATGTAGTAACCTTGAAGCACAGATAACCATATGTTCAAGGTGAGACTCATAACACATGTAGTAACCTTGAAGCACGAATAACCATATGTTCAAGGTGAGACTCATACATCAATAATAGGTAACGCATTTTGGGGTCAAATTTTAAACACGATAGCAAATAAATCTAAATATCTTTTTCGGATAAACAGGATCGTGTACAATTTTATGCTTGTGAATATAGTAACCTTAGGGCATGGAGAACTAAGTTCGTCAAAACGCTAGCATTGAGGTCAAAATTAGTTTAACCCGTTTTGGGTCAAAGTTCAACACTAGCAAAATATTAAATTGCCAAATTTTCAACGTCACCTACCAAACCACTGGAGCAATATCAACCGAACAAGGTAGGTAGCGTCCTTGAGGGAAAGAGAATTCAGATGATTTGTTCAAATGAGGTTACACATTATCGGTTGGTGCCACTAGTTGACCAAAATCATGAAAATATGACGCAATCCTAAAAGTGTCATGTACTGAACTGGAAAGCCTAGTAAAACCTTATGTTCAACAACATAGCAAAAGAAAATTCCTTTTGACATTTTAATCTCCTAACATATCATGAGGTAAAATGCAACCAAACTTAACTGGAAGCATACTAGGTGAAAGGGGATATATATTTGTTCAAATGAGGTGGCTCTAACCCTAGGGGTACCATAAGGAAGAAAATTGGATATTTCACAATATTTAAAAATGCTTGTAATAAGCTAGGAGACCTATTGTTTGCACCTTAAACTACTTGAAACAAAATTCAACGCAGAGCATGTTCAAAGATAGTATATTGGCAAAAGAGGCAAACATTTGAGATATTTATAAGAGGAAGGAGCCAAAGCTCTGTGTGAAACAACCCGTCCCCAACCCCAGATCTTGATCGAAGCTGCCGTCATTAATTGACGCAAGAGAAGAATTAATTAGAAGGTTTAGAGATTTAGGTGAGCGCACCAAGGCTCATTTGGCATCTAGTTAATTATAGAATAACTATCGAGTACAAAATAGTTTATTAAGTGGGAAATACTTACCAATTAAAACTATCGAGTACAACATATATTAAACCCAAAATAGGGTTTTGATCTCGCTTTTATTATTTTCTCAAACCGTGTTAAGCATCAAACATATCAATTATACATATATTATATACATTACCGTTTGTATGCCTTTTTAAATGCTCTCGCGTATGGATTATTTGATATTTTCAATCTCGTTATGGCTTTGTTTTGATAAGCAGTTACTGCAATGAACGATGTTTCCGGAAGTAAAAACGAAACTGTTTCCAGGATGGACGATCTTGTCTCACTCATCTTCATAACGCATATCTTTACAACGTATCTATGCATGGATTCAAGAACAATCTGTAAAGATGTATAATTCAAAAATATATACCTAACATCGAGGCGAAGTTTTAACACGATTAGTAGATACTTGATCTATGTGGTGAATGACTAGTTCAGATCTTTAACAGAGATATTTGTGAAATATTTTTTCTTATATATTTTACATTATTATGTGATTTTTGTCAATAAAATTTGGCGTGGAATATTCGCACACACTGACGCTATATATCAAGACTGATAAGTGTGTCATTTATATACTTATATAAGACAATAGTTATTATTACTATAGACATGTTTTATTTTCAAGAAAGTGAAGTTCACAATATTTTTGGTTACCTTAACCATGAGTCGACTACCTTTGCCTTATTCATTGTGACTTCATTGCGTCTATGATAATTTTATTTACACCCTTAAACTCTCCTAATGCACAAAATGTAAGCAGATGTTACAAAATAACGTTAAAACATGGTTGGCATTTCACTCTGCTTTGAATATTTTATAAACTTTTGTTTTCCACAGATAAACAACAATAAAATTAACCTGTTAAAGGTTATTCTCAATTTCTATGTAGAAAGAAAATACAAGAACTGTGTAAGTTTGAAAACTAACAAGAGCCACAGTACTCACGCATGATGGAGTTACATAGTTGGACAACTTCACTTTTTGAAAGGAGATCTTCCTGTCCATCAAGTACTGTCCATTGGCGGGGGAGTCTGTGTGTATGTAAGGGGTACATTTGTTCTTACGAGTTGTCTCCCCTACATCTACCCACTTATCATCAATGAACTTGTATCTTCTATTGTCAGCTGGTTCTATTATCAGTCCAACTGAGTACAAAACACTTGTATTGAGTCCCTCCACTTTTATCTCAACGTGGGGGAACATTCTCCTGCAAGACAGATAAAGGTAATCTCAAAAATACACAATAGACTGTAGTTTTACACTTAATATATATCAATGATGTTCTATGTTAAAATTCATGCTTCACTGGTTGTATTTTTCTAAACTAAACTTATAATTCTAAACTTAAAACTTATATTTCAATGTTCTTGATCAGGTTTACTGATGTGTTATTTTTGATTTAGATATTTTATGAGATGCAAAACGTTTAAGAGTATTTGAATAGATTAGCACTATAAAGGTATACTACTTACTTTTAGTATAACATTAGTATGTAATTTAATATCAAACTAGAAACAAAAAAAGAAACGAATTGAAGGTTAAACTGGATGAGTAACTACCAAATGTGATTATGGTTATCAATTCAAGGGTTGAGAAAATCAAAATGCCACCAAGGTAGCGTGGTTTTGCACAAAAGCAATGCACGAGCTTAAAGTGTTTTTACAGGAAAAATTAAACGTTAAATGTTAAACAACCATCAGTCACCAAACATTGTCGTCAAATCTAACAAATACATTATTTGGAAGAAATTAAAAATAAGTAATAGGTCCATGATGTTAACGGAAAATATCCATTTCCCCGTATAAACCTCGCTTATTATTAAAATCTAAGAAGCTGTATAATTACGTCTCTTTCCAAAAACAATACATCAGCTTCAATATTTATTAAAAATCATTCCATTAAATATTGTAAAAAAGCTTACTCGAATAGAGCAGAAGAGTAAATTTCTGTTGGTCAAAAAAAATCTGAAATTGTTCTTGATAAAATAAAGAAATTACACCATGAAGTCAAACACTTTTAACTTTTGACTTTTAAACACTGAATACATCTTTACCACATCATCTCATTAAAGTCAAACATTTAGCTTTTATCAAATGGACTTTTTATATAGAGGTCAAGTTATACATTTCAACTTCGGATACTTATTGATGTCTTCTGAGAGACCTTATATATCTTGAACTTGTAACGCAATTTGTAACGCCTTATTGTTTCTATTGAATAACTTTTGTCCAATTAGCGACAAGGTTTATAGACAGGTGGTGGGTATCCCATGGGTACATATTGTGCACAAACGAAAGCTGTTCTGTTTCTCCTATTGCTATAAAAGAAATGTTATGGTTAGATTAAAAAGGAAAAAACAATAAGATCTAAGTGACTATTGCAATATACACGGATGACAATCTAAATCTTGAGAATACACATTTTGAAAACAACATTTTCGATATTTACCAATCTGAACTTAAATTTACAAGGACACCATTTGTATATCTGAATATTTATATTCATAATGACGTTGTGCATACTAATATTAACGACAACACGAAGAGTTTGGTTTTGCTATAGTCAATTATCCATGGTTGGACGATGATGTTATCATATCACCAGCTCATTTCTCAGTTCATTATGCTAGAGTATGTTCGGAGATTTTTTATTTTCATTCGAAAACCTACAGATAAATAATAAGTTGTTAGCAAAAGAATATCGTTATTATAAATCTAAACTCAATTTGCTGACAAAAATATTTAGAATTTTCTCGGAGCTCCGATTGAAGTATGGACAGATGTTTTTTTGCAGTTTGTTCTTAACGGTATATTTCATCCACCTTTCTACAAATTGAGAAGGATCAAACCTTCAGACACGTTTTCTACTTCTTGCAGAATAATTTTCCGCAGATTTCTCCATCGTAAATATGATCCACTTCTAGTAAGCAGAACATTGTGATCTGATATGTATAATATATATAACCACTCGCTGACAGGCAAAGCTGAGAGGACTCTGTCCAAAGCTCTTCAGATTGAGTTATGATATTGTGTCCCTCCTCTTTGCTAGTTTGACTTCCTAAATCTTGATCCTAAGCTAACTGTCAGCTCAGTGCAGCACATTGCATTTTTAGTTATGACATTCGTATGTTTTGCTACTACGAGTGTTCAACATTGTCACTCGGCTCTTTTGATAACTCATTCACACGGCCCTGACAGTAATTTAAGATCGAGGCCCCCACCTTCGTGTGGTAAGGTTGGAATCCCGTCAACTTGTTTAACCAAACTATTACATTTGTTAAATGAACGCCCTAAGTAGTTCAGTAATGGTAGCTAGCCTGGAATATGTGGTGTTTGTATGTTTGAATTGCCGTTAGAGAGTTGTTGGCGTTTTCTTTGGTCGTCTGTCCCTCTGATTCAGATGTCATCGTTTGTCAATTCTCCATCAAACGATCATTTGTTTAAGACTGATAAGTTGATGTTGAAAAGTTCTATATGATGTTTTAAAAATCAAAGTAAATATGGTTTCAATGAAATCAGAGATGACATTATGTGTTTTGTCATAATTTGTTCCGTGGTGGTACCTGGACTCGAATGTTTTTGGCATGTGGTTTTTGTATTTTTTTTTCTAGAATTCTATATTTGTTGACATTTTCTTGGTCTGATTTAGATGTAACCCTTCTTTAAGATGGATTGCGTGGTTTTGGTACAATTACTTAAGTTTGCTCAGAATTACAACTTGTATAATAGGGATTTATGTAACTTAGAAAACTAGGTCATAACATACTGATATCTGAGTTAAGCGAAGTTTTTCAAGAAATTATAATATTATTTCAAATTGGTTTTTGTTTGTTGGGTTGATCTCGAATATGATTTTAGTTAACCTTTTAGCACTTATGTTTCCTATAAAAACATGAAAATTTCGAACAGAACAGTTTTTAAGAAACTTTGAAGATATCCACAATGACTCTACTAATGTTAATCTAGAAAAGGGTGTCTCAGTTTTTCTGTTTTCTTCCTCGTTTTCAAACTTCATCTAATTACTTAGAAAATTCTAATTTTTCTAGCATCACTAACCCCTTTTGGAGTTTAAAAGGTCACTGCTTTATCACTAAACTATATATCCAAATTTTGAGACACCGTTTTCTAGATCTGTATAATCTGAATACCCGTGAAAATTGTCAAAGAGATCTGACCAAAAAATAAAGGAGAAACTGGGGATGATAATAGACACTTTATTGACATTTTGGAAGAGGAGAAAATCGCAGTTCTGTGGAATTGTTGACGAATTTCTTTGAAAATCATGCCATAAAATTCAAATTAGGCACACCTCATTTAATCCTTCTTCTTCAACAGGGAATTCAATAAGTCTTGCAATATATCCAAACTTGTGTACTTTTTTAGAGTAGAGATTTTGATTTTATAATGATAATTAATGAGCCACCTCTACATATCTGTAAAAGAATTCCCGCCATCATGTCATGTATTGGGAGCTATAGTCGCGTCCGACCAGTACAATAGGAGTTCACAGTCAATCTTTAATAAGGATAGCAGTAACCACACCAATGGCCACTGGGAATACACCTGAGGGTCGTAACCATTGAACAGTATGCATCCATGAGATAAAACTGCCCCTGTCTGTATACAAGTTCCCAGTTTTATCACTTAATGTGGCATGAATAAGCACATGACAGTTTTTACAATATATTAATAACTTAATCTTGCTTGATCATATAAAAACAATTGTAGCAATATATGTTAGAATTTTTTAATAAACACAAACTTATGTGAAAAAGTGAAAATCATGAATGTGAAAATAATTAACGTCTCAAGTATCCTTAAATTCGACCTAAGTCATTTGTGAATTAAAGACAATGTAGCTGGAAATTTTCGTTTTCATTTCAAATGTGCCCTATCATTTCAGGGCGAAAATTAAACGGGGCGAAAATTTCCAGGTATACATTATATCTAAATATGCTGACTTTTCTATTACTAGTATTAAGTAAGGACTTACCTGTATTGTTATTTGACAATATCATCTTTTTGTTGTAATACAAATGATATCACCTGATTACAAACAAGTTTTCCTTTATGGTAGCATTACATGTAACATTCACTTTTTGAATCTTCCATTACCAGTGCGTGTGTTGTACGAAAGACCGTAAAACTAATACTGAAAACAACCGTGCAGAAATTTGTAGACAAAAGTGCAGCTAGATAAATTTCGAGAAATGTTCATACATTAACTTGATTTGCGTCTCATTTTGCCAAATATATGTTGAATTATATAATAAACATGTTTCTACGATCATTTAACGTTTATTTTAAGCAAATAATGATATTTGATTTTCCCAATAGAAATAGCTAGGCTTCTACCGATAACCCATTCATTTTATGTACTTTTCGTTAATTCAATTAATAAATTATAAATATCCTCTTTTGGCTTCCCATCTTTGATATATCTAGGTTATTTTTTATTTTAATTGTATTCTACTAATTCGATTCCATTGGTGACAGTTGTTTCGTAGCTTGGCTTTGGGTCATGAGCGCAGTGGTCTCACTCAATTAAGTAGGTTTGATGAAATTTAAAGTGCCTGTCTCAATTTGCTAATTCGTTTTTGGTGAATATTTGTTGGGGCTATTGTTTGCTTGTCTTTTTTCTGTTTATCTTTTTCTTTTTGTTACGCACATTGCTGACATTTAAATTTACATAACAAAGAGGGTATGTTTTCACACTTGCCAGTATTCTAAAGTGTTGTGTTTGATGGATAATTCGACTATTTTAGGTTGCTTCTAGTAACGGACATACAGAGACAGCTACTTTATTGTTAAAATGTGTTAAATGTGAAATATAAATGTCGTATTATGGCAGTCGTGGAATATCGCCACCCAGTTATTGGTAATTCGCAATTTGAAATTCAAAATCATCTCTTTTTGACAACGTTTTTTACAATTCTTATATCTAAGTCTAAAAATAGCGAAGAGCTTTCTTATTGGTTAGCCTAAGCTTTAGATCTGCTGGATATATAAATTTTACTTGTTTTGAAAAAGACCTTGTCCATGATCCAGGCCTAGCTACGAATCTACATACATTAACGGACGAGCAGGTAAAAAACGAAATTAGAATATAAAAATACATAGATTAACAAAAGCGGGGATCTTAAAGTGGAGTTAGGAAAGCCTGATTGGTTGAGACAATTCACCCATTAACATCATAACAATTGTCGAGTTCAAAATATAGTTGTACGCGCAGTCAAAACAGGAATGTTCAACCTATTCCCCTGAACATCTGTTTCGGACAACCCAATCCTCGGTAGCAGAAATGAAGTTTTAATAAAACAATTTAATATAATCAAAAGAAGCCAAAATGAAATCAGACAAATACAACGATTTAAAATGTATGCAAGTTTCAAAATGTTCCCCTTTGTTTCTTCATTCAGAGTTGTGTCATGGGGCTCGCAAAAGTATCTAAGGTATAAACCAATTAAGCCCCGATCCTGTTACACGAATACTATAAGAAATACAAGTACGGTACGTAATTACCTTCCGGATTTGTTGATGATCATCTCTGTACCCTGCTCACGAAAAACCATCCATAAATTATCATTGCTCAGGGATACTTTGATGCCATCGTTGAACATGTCAACTTTTTCTTCTGCAAACGCATCACCCGCCTTTCTCATTGTTCCAACCATGTTCTTTGTGCAAGACTTTCGCCTTATCTGTTCATGGATATTTTGAAGAAAATTAACCGGATCGTCAGATAGTAGGCAATCTTTATTGTGATATCCTCCACGTGGCGAGACGTACATAGGCACGGGATCACTCTTTTCGTGTAAATAAGCACACATTTGTTCCCCTTTCCCTCTCGGATTGTTTCTTTGGCGGTCTCCAGTAACTTTGTTTTCATAGTTAAAATTCCTGCCAAATGAGTGTTGGTTCCCATAATATGAGTATTCCCTGTTGCTGTCGAAAAAATGATAAAGGTCGTCCTCAGTGATGAATTTTTTGTAACTGCAGGAATCTATGTGCGTGGTTCCTCTTCTATCCTTAAACGTGCATGTACATTTTCCTGAATATCTTGATAGTTCTAGACTGGGTTTCATGCCACCTGGTTTTTCCTTTTTTGCTGAGTAAAAAGATGGCATTATGTGCATTGCACCTTGCTGGTCCGATACAGCTGTTGGAAAAACATGCGTTTTTAGTGTCGCTCTGTTCTTCTCAGTCTGTTGAATTGTTGTAACCACATTATTTGTGCCTTGTCCTTTCGACGAGACAGATGACGCCGATATATCTATGCCCTCTGCTAATTCAAGCAGTGCACCCAATCTTCCAGGGTCTTGTCCTTCCTTCAAGGTAACTTGAAAGCCACGGCTTCCCGTTTCCCGTTTTTTCATCCCTTTGTCATGTTTCTCCAATACAGGAACCGTTAATTCACTGTGTGTGCACTTCTCATTACGGTGGTCTGTTGGACCTAATTTACATATGTTCTCTTTATCTGTCAAAGAAATTCCCAAATCTAATGTTCCAGCGTCCTGTTTTCCCGTCACATTCGGAGCAGAAATCAAGCTTTCCGTGGCAAGATTGTTTTCCAAACCAGAGTTTTTGGACCTCTCATTGACAGCGTGCTTGAGACAGAGGGCGGCTGATTTCAAACTTAAATCCAAGGGCTGTAAAACATCAAAATATAATGTACCGTAAAGAAGAAGTTTTAAAATAAGCGTGATTAAAATGAGTGTTTTTTTACGTGTGTGTGTGTGTGTGTGTGTGTGTGTGTGTGTGTGTGTGTATATAAAGATAGATAAAATGAATTGAGTATCTTGTTAGACTTTTATAATAATTAAGTAATTAATAATATATTTTTTATAGTTCGCAAGGATTCATTCGTAAAGCAAACTTTTAAAAGATCACTCATCAAACAAGTATCTATTTTTCTTTCCTAAAATCTGTATTTGTAAATAGTATTTTTCAAAAAAACCATATTTCTTATAACTAAATGACTCCGTAAATCAAGTTCTTATAAAGTTTCCAAAACTATGTGAGTATACGAAGTGTTCTAGCCTACCTGTTCTTCATCCATGGCGTTCACGTTATGTGTTGCTGGAAGAAGTATGCGTACATGTTCTCTTTGTATTAACAAGTTACTACGGTCAATACGGACAAAAAATATATCTGGCACTTTGTGAAAGATCAATTCACACAAAGTTATGAAATCAATCTCCTTTAAAGTGTTATCACGTTATAACAGTTGTCCAGAAGTAAACGCGGTATTTTAATTAACACATATTGTTTCCGTGAATTATCATACGTCTTCCTACTATAATTATCAGGAACCTTTATATGTATCAGAACTTTGAATGTCAACACCGTTGGTTGACGTCAAACGGTTAAGTGACTTGGACTGGTGTATGAAGTTGTTTGTTCTGTTTACGTTAAATTTTTTCTTAACTGCTATAAACATTGTATCCTTCTTTATTTTATCTTCCTTTTGGAGCTAAAGAAAACGCTAAAAAACATTCCCTTAAACATGAAGCATACAAAATAGTAAATTCTTTTTGTTCGTGTCTTTAAAGGCGAAATAATGAAGGGATGATAATTACCGTTATTAAGCAGCAAAAAGATGATAATTATCACTTCTTCGCCCCTTACAACGCGAATGCGAAGAAGCGATAATAAAAACTTCTTTGACAGTAGGAGGCGAAAAGAAGAAAACAAAATTTTACAAATCAGCCACCATACAATCAATATCAATAAAATATCAATCAATAAAATATTTTATTATAGTGTCATACATTGATATATACATTAAAATAACTCAATACAAATGCAATTTCAAAATATATCAACATCCAGTCAATTCTGACTTATAAGACACTTAAAACCTATTAACATTACTGTTATTAAAATAATATTATGTGAGTTATCTGCATT
>JAUMGZ010002478.1:0-10470 GCA_032359645.1 Pododesmus macrochisma | reverse complement strand
CCCCCTGGGGGCCCAGCCCCTTCATTTGAACAAATCTGAATCCCTTCCCCTAGGGATACTTCCTACCAAGTTTGGATAAAATTGGTCCAGTGGTTTAGTAGAAGTTGAAAAGGTGAAAAGTTACGACAGACGGATGACAGACGATGGATTGGATTTGTATGAGAAAATGGACTCCAGATGGACTAAAACAAAAACAAAAATTACTATACTATCCTGAAAATTGTTGTAAAATTCAAAATCAATGCAAATTTAAATAACCTTACAGTATGATATCAAATATTTTTTTTTTTCATCATGTAATATTTATTTCATTCGTCAATATAATAGTTATTCAGTATCCTCTTCAAGACATTGGCATGTAATATTAAGTATGATCAAGTTTGGAGTTACAGTGACATGGTCTGAAGTTTACAGATATCTCAAATATGAAGTACCACCTACTACCGGTATTGAATTAAGGCATATTTAACAAGCAGAAATAGTATCAGTAGAACAAAACTTATTGACAAATAACAAAAAGTCACCACCAGAATGAACGAGCAAATTGAGACAAACATTCTAAAAGGTCGTCAAACTAACCATATGTATTACATGTATATAGTTCATGATAACTTATATTCAGAACATAATCTTAGTTTTGGATAAAACAAGAGGCCAATCGGGCCTTAACATCCATCTGGTTGAAATAAGCCAAAAACTTAATATTTGCATTTGAATTCTTTTGACCCCCGGGTCATGCCTTAAACAAACTTGGTTCTCCATGTCCTTAAGTTATTACAGAACAAAGCGTTAAGCACTAGGCCTTCAAGTTTACAAGAATATTTTTGAAATTTTCCCCCATTTTGGCCCTGAAAAAAGACGAACCACTTTCTCATAGGGATCCCTTAACCAAGTCTGGGTGAAATTGGTTAAATAGTTTTGGACTAGATGTTGAACTTGTGAAAAGTTAACATATTTGCCATAGTGTTGAACTTTAACCCCAAAACGCATAACCCATTTTTGACCCCAGGGTCACGCCTTGAACAAACTTGTTTCTCCATGCCCTAAAGTTACTACATACCAACACATTTTCCCCCTTTTGGCCCCCTAGTAGAGCCCCCTGGGGGCCAAGGCCCTTCATATTAACAAATCTGAATCCCCTTCCACTAGGGATATTTCCTACCAAGTTTGGAAGAAATAGGTCCAGTGGTTTAGGACAAATAGTTGAAAATGTGAGAAGCTAACATATTTGCTATATATTATATATATATGTAGTGTTGAACTTTGGCCAAAAAACGTGTAACCTATTTTTGACCCCAGGGTCACGCCTTGAACAAACTTGGTTCTCCATGCCTAAAGTTACTACATACCAAAGCATTAAGCTCTAGACATCTAGTTAATCGTAAGAAGATTTGTAAAATTTTCCCCATTTGGGGCCCCCCAAAAAGGTTCTTCCTTTGGAGCCAAACCTAAACATCTTAACAAATCTGAACCCCTTCCCCTAGGATTGACATCTACCAAGTTTGGATGAAATTGGTCTAGTAGTTTTGGACTAGAAGTAGAAAATGTGAAAAGTTAACACAATTGCCATAGCGTTGAACTTTGACCCAAAAACATGTAACCCATTTTTGACCCCATGTTCTCCATGCTGTAAAGTTACTACATACCAAAACATTAAGCTCTAGGCCTTCTAGTTTATTAGAAGAAGATTTTTGAAGTTTTGTCAAATTTTCCCCCTTTTGACCCCTTGTGGTGCCCCCTGGGGGCCCAGCCCCTTCATTTGAACAAATCTGAATCCTGTATCCCTAGGGATACTTCCTACCAAGTTTAGATAAAATTGGTCCAGTGGTTTAGGAGAAGAAGTCTAAAATGTGAAAAGTAAACGATGACGATTGACGACGGACAGGATTTGTATGGGAAAAGTCCACTTTGGACTAAAAAGAGCTACTGGACTTAAGGATTGGTATAGTATTTTATTGGAGATTAAAGTCCCTTCAACTCATGTATAGGTCATAATATTGCGAGGGTGTTTGCTTTTAACAGTGCACACCTATGGCAACTTTATAGTGCTGTCTCACTAAAATATCACGCTGCAGACACATTGACATGATATTTAACTCGGTCACATTATCCTGACAATGAACCCATCTTCTAATGGTCATATTGGAATGCTGATGACCTTAAACAACACATTCAGTCAGTCCTGACACAGAGCCAACTAGTCCTTCTCCTAGCAATAAATGATGAGTGCTTAGCAGGAAGCATGAAGATTGCCTAAATTTAATGTCTTGGGTTTCAATGGGCCGGAATTTGTACCCCAACCTTGGATTCTAACACCAGCCTACCAGCACAAAGCTGACGCTCTATCTCTGAGCCACTGGGTATAGATTAAACATTAAACTTTACAGTTTAAATATTGAATGTGAAACTTGTTTCATGAATACTGATCATACCTAACCCCATTTTTCTTTCCAATCCATATTTTATTCACATTATGCTACTTGTTTAAAACAAGGAGAGGTAGACATCATAGGGAGCTTATGTAAAACATGTAAAATTAGACATGTTTGAATATTAGAAATGGGAAGAATGCAAGACAACTGACTCAAGTTATGTATATATATTGACCCAACAATTATTTCCTTATGGAAGTAATCCTACTCAAAGTATTGTGTGGAACAAGTTCAAACACATATTTCCATATTTAGTAGCATCACATGTCCCATCATTTATGAACATCATTAAATATTAAAGGTCAACAAGTTTTGGAATAAATAAACCAATCAGAAGGATGTAGACACTTTGAAATTCTTGCAGCAAGCTCTGTTTAAAACTGAATTTTCGTTTAGAATATGCATAGATTTCTGTGGGTTATTAAGCTTTGAAACAAATCAGAAAGCAGAACACATGAGATGTGCATGTTACAAAAACAGTTTCGAACTTGATATGCCACAAAATCAGAATAACCCATTTTAGAACAAATGGACTAATCAGACAGAACTGGACCATGGACAATGTGCATGGTAAGAAGTTAAGCTTTTGAGCTAGAAATAAAGTGTGAGTAATACTCACCCCTTCTACACACATATCCTCTCCAGACCTTCTGTATAAGGAGTGTGGTCAGTGTGAGGAAATGAAACCTCCTTTCTTCTAAAGGTTCAAACACAGAACTCCTCATGAATATCTGAAATAAACATCACATATACATATCAAAGAGTGATATATTATATAACATTTCAAAATTACTCCAATTAAGTCAAGACAAATCTTAAGTTTATTCTTTTATGTCCCTTTCACAGACCTCTTATATATATACAGTCAGGAACTAGAATTATAAAGCATATTCATAAACTTACTGATACCTACAACATCTCAACAGCATCTTCTACTTCATGAAGGACAATTCTAATTGATAGTCCCTTAAAAAATCTGCCACTGTTGCCATGTTCTAAGTTCAATTATCCCATTATTGAAAATAGAAAAGTTTTCTCCTCAAATGTCCAACTGGAAAATGTTTCATAGGTGTCAATAACCCAGCTACTAACCTTTACGGCTCATATTTTTTTTTTATGAGTTTCTCAATGTCAAGTTAAGCATGCAGCAATACATATAAGTAAATGTATCTGTAAAACTGCATTAATATGAGATGGAATGACTATGATTACAATGCAAGTGGATGAAAATTATGAAAAATTGACAGCTTGAAAAAATGACATGTGCCTCAATTTCACGACAATTAAGATCATGTGATAAGTAAATATGAAATGTCATTACATATTTTCAAAACATCACAGTGTTATCTTCTAGAGTATAGAAAATACAATGTGTATTATCAATATCTCATTTAAAAATACACAGCATAAAATAGCAAATAAATTATCAGCTTACATGTAAAATTGCTCAATATAATTGTACAGTATTACACATTAACTGCCTGCTTACTATGGTGTATTATGTATTATGATAAAAAGAGATAGGAAACACTCACCTTTGTCTTGCCAACCTGCCATTCAGTACCAGGTAGGTTCAATACATTGAGAATGTTTTTCACTTGCGTTTTTGGATCTCCATCATTGCCGGACTTCATCAATAGACATCCATATTTATCCAAAAATGTATCCATTTGAACATGAACAGGATATCCCTGCAAAAAATTGTGGATAAAGTCATATTTTATATCTAAAACAAAAGTATACATGCATTCCAAAACAATATTTTTCAAAGTCTTAAAAAAATGAAAAGAAAAATAAATAATCTTGACATTTATTTTTTAATTTTAATTTTTTTATTTTAGGCATTCTATGCTCACACACTAAATGCTACAATATATACTACATTATATTCTGTAGTGAGAACCTTAGAAATAACAGGTAACAATACTCTTTGTATCTGTTTAAGGTTTTCAATGTTATACTTAAGTATCACAATACTCTCTGTCTGAAGGTGGTCGGACTTACCTCCCTTTTAATACGTATAATATCCAGCATTCCAGAATAACGAAGTTGAGATAGCACCTCTTCATCTTCATAGAAGTTTGGTAATTTCTTTGAGTTTGGCTTAAGGCATCTCACATACCTGTAAATTATTATTTAAGTTAGAAACAATATTCATTGCTATGGTTATAGTAGCACATAGCTTTCCTACTGGTCTGTTAAGCAGTGTCATTATCAAATAATACAGCAAACAATACAACATTGAAGTGCTTTTATTTATAAAATGCATTTTCCTAGCAAATTACCTCCCCTACACCTTTACTGAAGTTACATTTTCTTCATTAACTGAGCGTGCACATGCTCAGTATAGCTTGTCATAAAGTCCACAGCAAGGTCATCGGAATAAGGGCCATAGCTTGTCTCGATTTAGTGTCATCCACACAAAAATTCAAAAGAAATCAAATTCTTTTTACTCCAATATTTTTGTCCTGTGTCGGTTGGCAAAGCAGTTTTACACTTTCTCGTGAGAAAAGAATTATTTGATTATTTGAGTTTCCCAAGTAATACCAAAAAAGTAGTAAACTTGATTTTGTTTGTATTAATAAGGGCTTATTGTCCGATCAACAGCTAAGGTCATTTACGGATGTGCCAGTTTTACTGGTGGAGGAAACCGGAGTACCCGGAGTAAACCACCGACCTACGGCAAGTCACTGGCAACTTTCTCACACTAGCACGCCCGGACGGGGATCGAACTAGGAGGTGAAAGGCTTATGATTACAAGTCGGCGACTTTAACCACTAGGCCACCGCGGCCCCCTAGTTAACTTGAAGAATATTACCACTTTAAACAAACAGAAATTAAAACAGAATCTTTCTCAAAATATTCAGAAATTCACAAAGTGTGCCAGCTGACAGATACTTTGAATCAATCTTAACACTGTTCTTTGTTATTGTGCTATTGCATTTTAAAAACCAAGTGTATTATTTAATAATTTTATTGTTATTGTAAGGATATCAGTCTTCCAAACTCACCAGGGATTGGTCGTATTAAGTATATCAACAAGAGCAGATAACTGATGTTTGAAGGTATCACCCACAGTTGGTTTTCCTCTGGATGTGCGAGATATTGTTTGCCTCCCACCAAGATCTTCCAATCGCACACCAAGTAAATCCTGAAAAGAAAAAAAAGATTAAATTTGAAAAGGTTTACTTTATAAAACTAATTTCTAATTTATAGGCAACTTGAAATACATGATGAATTATTTTAGGGTTTGGCTTTCATTAACTTAAGATTTAGCAAGAGTAACAATATGAGGAATATCAAGTTGATATTGTGACAAGATAAGATTGTATGGAAGCCTATTTAGGACATGTTATATATTTTAAAATCCTTTATGTAAGAATTTAAAACTCATGCTTAAGACTTCTTGATCTCAACATTTTAATCTCAAATATACAACATCACAACTTTTATCTTGTACGCATGACTAATAATGTTGTATGTACAACTTTTTAACCGGGTTCTTAAAACTTTTTAAACTTGTTTGTGAGACTTCTTATCTTGTACCTTCAAAATTTTAGGATGCATGTTAGACTTTCTAATTTTGTACACGCAATTTTTTTAAACTTCATTATACGAATTTGAAACATACAAGATATAAAGCTTGTTTGTTAGTTTATTGGAGTTTACATCACTTACTGCAACAAAAGACCAAAGGAGAAACATCGTACTTATCAAGATTACAGTTATACACAAAAATATATTTATTGTCCTAAATGAACTTCTGTAGAACTGTAAGTAGTGAGTGTTAAAGAGAAGCAAGTTAAGATTGAAGTATTGATGAGAAGGTTGCTAGCAGCTGGTGCAACAGGTGGACTGTTATAGTATCTTTATGGTCTCACATCAGTTAAAAGCTTGAATTAACCTGTGTGTTTCTATTGTTATTACTTGTTGATTTAAAGCTTATAGTTGTATGGGTAATTAGCATCATTTACAAGCCACTACCTATTATTTGTGTTATCATTTTGTATGTGGCTATACACCAAAAGTTGCAATTGGAAGTTGCATTATTTGTTAAGAACCCTGGAGTTGACTTTCTCTAAGTGCTCTGTGACCTACAGACAACTGCCTTGTATTAGTTATGACCAATATCTCATACAAATGGTAACATTTTAATTCATATAAAGTCATTCATAAATAACTCAAGATAAAGGAACATCATTCATATTTGATGTTTGTTTATTGGAGTTTTACGTCCCTTTAACTCATGAAAAGGTGGGGGCCGCGGTGGCCTAGTGGTTAAAGTCGCTGACTTGCAATCATAAGAGCCTTTCACCTCCTAGGTTTGATTCATGTCCGGGGCGGCCTAGTGTGAGAAAGTTGTCAGTGACTTGCCGTAGGTCGGTAGTTTACTCCAGGGTCTCTGGTTTCCTCCACCAGTAAAACTGGCACGTCCGTAAATGACCTTAGCTGTTGATCGGACAATAAGCCCTTAACACAAACAAACAAAAACTCATGTATAGGTCATATCGAGACGGTGTCTGCTTGTGACAGTTGGCCCTTATGGCAACTTTATAGTGCTTTCACACTGAAATATCACGCTACAAACACATTGACATGATACTTCACAGAGCCAACCAATCTCGCTCCTATCCAGAAATGCTGAGCGCTTATAAAAGAGCAAGAAAATAACCTAATTGTAACGACTTAGGTTTTTCCCCCAACTAGAATTCGAACCCACACGTTAGATTCTAGCACCAGTTTACCAGCACGAAGTGAACTCTTTACCAAGTGAGCCAATTCGCTGGTTTCACCCATATTTGATGACATTTTCCTGCTACATGTAAGAATGTAAGAATCATTTGTTACTCGAGGGCAAAGGGACATCACTCATATTCAATAGTTTTCTACTACACGTACCTGTACATATTCATATTATGAGCATATTTCCGACTGTCTGAGTGAGAATGATTTGTTACCTGTACATATTCATAGATTATGACATATTTCAAACTACACAAGTAAGAACGATTTGTTACCTGGAACCTTGTTAGATCCTGTACATAAGGACTACTTGAGTTGTACATAAGTTCAAACAACTGATCTTGTTGTGTGTCCTTGTTCTTGTCTAGGAATCCCTGAGCTGTGTATGTCACAGCCCCAGCATAATGCATGATACCAAACACTTTCTCCCAGGTTCTCCTGTCCTGTCCTTTGATGTAGTAATCATGATTCTCAAAAGCCTCATGCTGTTTAAGCAAGTAGGATTTGTCTGTACCCTGCAAGTACATGTATATGCAAAATCGAAATACCACGAATGCTCCATTTCAAAATACTATAAATATAGACACAGCAGTTAGCACACTCTTTCTGTGTTATCAGTATTAACAATACTCCTTGAAGTTCTGATAGGGTTTCATTAATGGCAATAAATTATGGTTTCCATTTAAGTGTGAAACAAGCTATTTCTTAACTTTCCTTATACTTTCACATAAAAAGCTTTTGATAGTACCATACTGATACTAACCTGAGGGAATCTGCATTCTTCATCTAATATCTTCAATATACATCTAGGAGCCTGTTAAGAAAGGAAATAAAAAATTCTCATTATTTTACATTTACTAGATATCTTATGTTATATATTCTTTGGCATAAAGATGTATGAATCAGTGTTTCTGACATTCTGAATATTTAATACAGAGAAAGTTATAGCCTTCATGTACTCAAATACTAACTATCTGGATCCATCATTATAATCATGAAGGGAACTCTTAAAACTTATTTTTCATGTTGAAATGGGTTAATTGGTTTTTTAAGTGAATCTGAGAAAGTGATATCCTAAACCCAATTTTACTAGTATTAGTGAATGCTAAAAGAACAACTTTTACCGGTCAGGAGCAGTGAATGTTACAAGAACTTTTGTATTATTTGAATTTTTTAAGTACAATTTTTCTGAATTGCAACTGAAAGTTCAAATTTGAACTTTGCTGTTAGGATCATACTCAAATGGTAGAGCTTTGGACTGTGGAGTCAGAGATCCTAGGTTTGAACCCCAGCGGGGTCAGTATCTTTATTCACCCTGTTACATTTGGCGCCCACCTAGGGACCTGGGTATATCAAATATGCCAGACAGAAAGGTGACATAGATCCTTTACAGGGCCCACAGCTATGTTGTACCTCGGAGAATCGAGGGCGCCTCTCTCTCTGGAGGGGGACAATGTCACAGTGTGTAAAGGAGCTTTAAAACACTCCTACTAGCTAGTGCTAGGGGAGATCTCCTTTAGCTCAAATGGTAGAGCGTTGGACTGTTGAGTCAGAGATCCCAGGTTCGATCCCTAGTGGAGTCAGTATCTTTATTCACCCTGTTACACTTTTATTTATTCTGTTTGAAATGTAACCACCTGACACAAAAAACACAAGCAATAAATTCCATTCGTTAAGATAAGTTATCTTGATTTCACTCAGTAACACCACATAATGTCTACAGCACACACACACAACCTAACAATCATTGTCTATCATCACCAGTCAGCTAATGAGTAACACCTCCAGCTGTAGTGTTGGTATTATTTCACTGCATCAGTCATCTTATCCTTCCTTCCTTGTTATATATATATATATATATATATATATATATGTACATTGTAGGTGACATCACTTTTAACTTCTGAGTCTTCTGTATTATTTGTCATGTCATGTATATGCATGTTGTACACATGATTGTAATTTGACAAGAAAACACAAAGAATTAACCCCAAATTTTACCTTACACCAACATAGACATATATTCTTTAACTAATGAGATAACTAGTAAATCACTGGAAGTGATGGATGCCCCCCAAAATATGCTTGATATAGGAGTTATTTTATGTCAATAAAGGTAAATATTTCAGTTAGAAATAAATGTTTACCAATTAGAGGCTACCTGTACAACAAGGTTAATATGGCAATGGTTAATTTTGAAACACCTGCCCTCGTGTCTGGGGTAAGCAAAACTCCCCTAGGTAGACAATTAAATTCATGGCAGAAAAAGAAAAAATTTTATCGAAAAAGGGCAATAACTCAGCTTGTAAAAGAGCAAGAGTTGTGGTTCTTGCACACTATGTGTCATCTACATATCCTACGTGGTTCTTGTGCATTGCACACCGTCTCACAGTGCTCATCATTGTTACAAAATGTCCTAAAAATATTTTAAATATTTTAAAAGTTATGCTCCGAACATGCATATGTGAAAGGATTAGAAAGTTCTTCTGTTATAGGGGAAACAACTCTGGGCATATATAACCAAGAGTTGTGGTTCTTATGCACTGCACACTGTCTCATAGTTCTTATCATTTGTACTAGATGTTATAATAATATTTAAAATATATTAAAAGTTATGTTCTGGACAAGAATGTTTGAAAGAATAAATAAGTTTTTGTGTTAAAGGGGAGATAACTCTGGGTAAAGTTGACCAAGATTTGAGGTTCTTGCTTACTGCACACTGTCTCGTGGTGCTTATCATTTGTACCAAAAATTATAAAATTGTTTTAAGGAATTTTAAAGTAATGCTCCATACAAGGAAAGAATAAAAAAGTTTTTGTGTTAAAGGGGAGATACCTCTGGGTTAAGTTGACCAAGAGTTGTGGTTTTTGCGTACTGCACACCGTCTCATGGTGATTATCATTTGTACCAAATATCATAACAAGAGGCCCATCGGGCCTTAACGTCCATCTGGATTGGCATTTGTATACTTTTGACCCTAAGGTCACGCCTTGAACAAACTTCGTTCTCCATGCCCAAAAGTTACTACAAACCAAAACATTCTTTTTAGAAGATTTTTGAAATTTTGTCAAATTTCCCCCTTCCAGCCCCCAAAGTGGCACCCCCTTGTGCCCGAGTCCTATCATTTGAACAAAATCTGAATTCCCTTCACCCAGAGATGACTTCTACCAATTTTGGATGAAATTGGTCCAATAGTTTTAGACAATAAGTCAAAAATCTGAATAGTTAACTATTTGCTATAGTGTTGAACTTTGACCCCAAAACGTGTAACCTATTTTTAACCCCAGGATCAAGC
>JAUMGZ010002467.1:0-10472 GCA_032359645.1 Pododesmus macrochisma | reverse complement strand
TGTTGCTGCTTCTCTTCCTATCCTATTATTTGGTTTTTCTCCTTTGGTCTTTTGTCACGATATCGGTGACATACTCTGGAAATTACTTTAAGCTCTAATTAAACAAACAAACCGCCTTAAGCTGTCATCTGATGTCCATAGTGTTCAGATTTATTAATAGCTAATAAAATATAAGAAAATCACAATTACCAGATGAAAATAAAATATCTGACTGTTGTATTTCATTTGTGGGACGTCAATCTTATGCAACTTTTTTCGTTAGCATTGTTGTGAAAACATAGCATTGAAGTTGGACTGGGCTGGGTGGAGAGTAATTACAAAGATTGCGTTATATGTGACTGGAAACGCGCTTTACAATCCTGTATACATAGATTCTATCTTACTTTGTAATATGGAAGCCCCATAGGTTCTTACTTTGGTTAACTAACTATATTGTTGTTTCGCTTTGTCCTTATGGGTACCCCATGTACTTAAAATAGTAAATACGAAAAACTAAAACGATATTCAAAAGCCGTAAGTTAAAAACCAAGGGTAAATAAAAGGAAAACGTGGGATGCACACAGAAAAAGGAATAAAAATAAAACTATTTACTAAAAAGGAAACATCATGAACTTCTATTTAAAAAGCTAGAAGCGAATTACGTAAGCGTTTCCAAAATGTGTCACCCGCCGCGATGTGTCCGAGTCATTTCGTTATATGTCCTTTTCAAACTTAAAGTGAGGATTGTTTTTTTGTTATTTTGTGACTTTAATGTCAAATAGCATCCATATAAATTAAAGTTAAAACAAATACCTAAACCGGAGGCAAATAAAAAAAACAGAACTTTGAAACTGTAACAATTAAGAAAAGAACGCATACTCATTCATCTAAAATTGATCAATGCACACACCTTCAAAATGGTGTAGTTTCAATTTCCTGCCCTTTGATGCTCAGAGAGTAGAACTAGGCGGTTCATCAATTATCTAGGTAGTATTGGAAATATTGGCATCTACACCTTTAAAATCTTGTAGGGTCAATTTCCTTGCTTCCGGTGTCTCAAATAGTAGGCTTTGGCGTTAATTATTTCATTATTGGGTCCGTATGCCAACAATTTACAAACATTATCAATAAAACTCGTACACGCCAACAAATAAAGTGCTTTAATTATAGTATGTCATGTTCAAACATAATTATCATTATGCATCGATATATATATGTACACATTGTTTTTGTAATAATTTTTTTTAAATGGATGTATGCAACTATGTTCTGTGCATGTTATTGGCCGCCATTCAGACTATAAAGCTCTGAAAATAAAAGATAAAACATTAAACAAAGCAAACACCAAGTAATCAGTTTTAACGAATGGAAAGCAAAACGTTGATTAGATAAATAACTCTAGTAATATATACAATGAGAAAACGGGGCAGAGGAAAACGGCCTAGACACCAATGCGTCAGTCCTGCTAATTAGTTGGTCATTTTAATAAGAATTTAGATTATATTCAAGCTTGCGTTTGGTACGGCGTAAACTTGAACCTGAACACTAGGATGTAGAAAGGAACTTTATGTTAGAAATAAGTCTTCTCTTAAATTTAATTTAATATTAATTTGTATTTCTTTCATTATCTCAATGTCGACCTACTTTTGCTTTTTGTAATTACATTTTTTTGCCTTTTATATCAAAATCCATGTTAATTAGTAACTTACTAATCAATTATCTGTAATGTTCCCGTGGTATCAATGGCATCTTATATTATCAAGATTATTGATAACTTACCAATTATTTGTCCGTATCTTTTCCGTGTTGTTATTGGCATTTGATCAAAATCACCTGAACGACGATGAGAGCATGTCTGTAGACAATGTGGCGACAGATCAGTTGTGCTACAGAATGTTGAGTTACATGACACGTACACAGATTTATGATTTATAGGAAACTCGAATGCGTTGAAGAGGAATCTTGTCTCGTGGGTACCCTGACTCAAAATAGAAGTGCCAGTATCAACGGAACACCTGAAATATAAAACATTAAGTTTAAGCCTTATTTTACAACGATTAATATACAAGTTATTACAACTCATGTCGATATATTTGTCGTTGGCACGGATGGTAGCGCGAGAAAATACTTTCATTGAAAAGACATCGGAGTGCCCGGCTGAAACCAATGGTACCTTGTTGGTTATTTGTAACATCCCAACCGCATCAGAGAGAGGTGAGCATCTTATCGACTATGCTATCTGAACACCTGTACAGCTAAAATTAATCTTAGCCCACATATATTCACAACATACTTGTAAATGAAATTATCTATATCATAATAATAAGATGGCATTTGCACCTGTAATACTTAAAGGTATTTTCTAACATTATTATCATTATGCATCAATATTTGTATGTACAAATTGTTTTCGTAATCAAATATTTGAAATGGATGTATGTAACTATGTGAAGCAGGAAACGCTTACCATATCGCGAGCACCTGGTTTCGCTTCTATTTTTTTTTTAATGAAGTTCGTGATGTTTCCATTTTTAGTTAATAAATGTATAGTTGGTTCATTTTTCTGTGTTCGTCCCACGTTTTCTTATTGTTTGCCAATGTCCATGGACTTACGGCCTAGTATATCGTCTTGGTTTTTCGATTTACTTACTTAGTATGTAATAACCTTAGAGCATGGGAAACCAAATTTGTTCAGAGCGTGTCCATAGGGTCAAAAATGGGTTACGCGCTTTGGGGTCAAAGCTCAACACTAAGGCAAATGTGTTAACATTTCAAATGTTCGACTTCTAGTCCAAAACCACTGGACCAATTTCATCGAAAATTGATAGAAGGCATCCCTAGGGGACGGGGTTCAGATTTGCTAAGATGAATAGGTTTTGCTCCCAGGGTGTGCCTTTTTGGGACCAGAATGGGGAAAATTTAACAAAACTCAAACACCATCTTCTGATCAACTAAAAGTTCTAGAGCTTAATACTTTGGTGTTAAGTAACTTCAGGGCATGGAAAACCATGTTTGTTTAACGCGTGACCCTGGGGTCAAAAATAGGTTACACGTTTAGGGGTCAAAAATCAACACTATACATGTATATATATATAATATACATGTATAACAAATATGTTAACTTTTCACATTTTCAACTTCTTGTCCTAAACCATTGGACTTATTTATTCCAAACTTGGTAGGAAATATCCCTAGTGGAAAGGGATTCAGATTTGTTCAAATGAAGTGCTTGACATCAAGGGGCTCCACTAGGGGACCAAAAGGGGAAAATGCGTTAAAATTTCAAAAATCTTCTCCTGATAAATTATAAGGCCTATAGTTTAATGTGTTGGTATGTAGTAACTTTAGGGTATGGATAGCCAGGTTTGTTCAAGGTGTGACCCCAGGGAAAACAAATGGTTAAATGTTTTAGGGTTAAAGTTTAACTCTATGGCAACTATGTTAACTTCTAGTCCAAAACTCTTGAACCAATTTTACCCAAGTTTTTTAAAGGCATGACCCTGGGGTCAAAAGTATTCAAAAGCAAATATTTAGTTTTTTCGTCTATATCAACCAGATAGACGTTAAGGCCTGATGGGCCTCTTGTGTCGATGAAACATTCAATATTTTTTTTGTTATAAACATTTTCGAACCCTTTTTGTTGACATTAAACACGCCCCGACAAAGACATAGAACTGATAGGCAGGCGCAATCGTGAACCAGGTCATTAAATATTTATAGACTGGTTCCCTCCATTCGTTACTTCTCTCCGCCAGGGCTTCGATAACTTAACACAGGACCGGTAGCTAGCAACCGTGTTTGGTTTTTGAGAGGTTGGTTTTTATCTTGCGTTGTCGTCATTATTGTTTATAGATAGGGATATTCCTGTAAGATAAACACAATAATGGAGCTAGCAGATGATATTCACTGTTCACTGTCAAGTAAAATGGCATTGGCAAAAATAAACATCCGAAGATCAACAAACTTGTTTAAACAATGCGCAAACTAAATGCGCATAACCAAGATGGCTACCGGTCCCTGTGTAACGTACTAAGGGGTGGTAACTGAGGAGAGAACTAGTCTATAAATATTCATTAGCAAATCGAAGTCATTGAAATGACGTCATCATGGCGCGCTAAAAATTTAAAATGCAAAAGGTTATTGTTACTGTAAACAAAATAGCAACAAACACCATAATTATCATAATAGTAGTTTATCGATGAACAGGTGACTTCAAATATTGCAATTCTTGGCTTTATCAATACATTGCACGGGCTGTGGAGGTGCCAACTTTGCTCATATTCCTTGGCAAACGGGAAAGGCTAAGGCCAACCACATGCGTATACTTCGACGGTTTGTGACTATAGGCCGAGTTTCCTCTGCCGCTCGAACGTATTCCGTTTTCTGATATATTCAATTTAGGCCGAGTTTCCTCTGCCGCTCGAACGTATGCCGTTTTCTTATATATTCAATTTAGGCCGAGTTTCCTCTGCCGCTCAAACGTACATGTATGCCGTTTTCTGATATTGTCTCCCGAATCAGAAACGTAGCGGAAATAAGGCTCTTAGATGTCTCTGTCTGAACGTACAATATCAGAAAACGGCATATGATCAAGAGGCAGAGGTAACTCGACCTAGTTAATGACATGTATATGAAGCCAAATCATTTCCGGATAAAAAAATCTGCTTTCATCTCAGATTCAACCAACACAGAAACTCGATTAACCAAGAACCGGGATATTCGTGATCGGTCAACTTTTCTGTTTTACTGCCTTATTAAATTTTGTCTATTGTCAGTTAAAGGTATAATAACAGTACCAAATGAACTCGCACTTGGGATACGAAGAATGGCCTGCAGTATAAACTTTATAATAAAAGTTTCTAGTTGAAGAGTTTTAAATAGAATTTTAGAAGACTCTTGAGTGAATCCCCCGGTTCTGTTTCAGCTCCGCCTACATTCCAAAACAATATCAATTACGTAAAACACAATTCTCTCTCACACACACACACACACACACACACACACGCGCGCGCGCGCGCGTGAAATCCTGCTAATAAAATGGTTTAGTTGTAAAGAACGTTTAATGTTTTCACAATCATAGACGTGATTGTCCCATGTTTTCGTTGGTACATGTATTTGTATTAGACATCCCATTGTTTCTTGCAACTTTCTCTGTCTCGAAAAAACTCAAACGACGACAAAAGCAACAACAACAATCAAACAAAAGGCAAATAGGGAAATTTCAAATGTGTACATGAGCATTTGCAAAAATCCAGAATGGGATAGTTATCGGTAAGAGTCTAGTGGTATCTCATCACATGGCAGTTCTCAGTCTTGCAGATGGTACTATTGTAAAAGTGTCTATTGCTAACTAAAGGTTGATGTAAACACTCCATGTATATTGAGGGCATTGTTACAGCATGGTGTATGGAAACCCCAGTATACGATCTTATCATTGTAAACATAGATACTGTTCATGCCCCAGACAATCCATATACTAAGTGGAAAGTAGATAGAGAAGATATTGGTACAGTTCAAACAAGAGCACAACAGCAAGTTTGGACAAACCTTATAAACCAATGAATGTACCAGACAAGTTTAAGGTTGTTTCAAATCGAGACGAAGTTAAGAAGGAACAAGAAATATTTGTGAAATTGTCCAAGATAAGAGAACATGCGGGAAACAAAAGCAAGGAAGAGTGAAATGATGGTGGATATGCTTTGTTGTATATGAGGAACGAATTGGTGTTAAAAGACTTAAGCAGTCCAAGGGTATACAATGGTAAAGTAGTAAATTCGAAAAACCAAGACGATATTCTGAAGCCACAAGTCCATGGATATGGGCAAACAAAAGGAAAACGTGGGACACACAGAAAAAATAATCAAATATGCATTTGTTAACTAAGAAAAGAAACACCGCGAATTTCTATTAAAAAAACTAGAAGCGAAACAAGGTACAGAGCCGTACAGAGTGATAAAAAAAGAACCAACAGCGGTATTTGAACTAGCTTGTCTTACAGCCCCCGTTGTGAAATTATTGCATTCACATGTCCCCGTCATAATTTATTTCGAAACTCTCTGCGATCTAGTCTTGAAGTTGAATGAAAAAAAATAATAGTTCCGACATTTTGTTTAAGGGGAGTTACTCTAAATTGTGTTGCTGACCTTCTGCATTTGCTGTCGTCCCAATAGACTTATTCAAAAGTTTTGCACATAATATTGATATATTTGTATGATTGTTAGTCCATCTGGACCGGAGGTCCAAGGTGGACTTTTCTCATATTAATCTTGTCCGTCGTCCGTCCGTCGTTGACTTTTAACATTTTCGACTTATTCACCTTAACCCCTAGACCAATTGCATCCAAACTTGGTAGGAAGTATTCCTAGGGAAAGGGAATTCAGATGTGTTCAAATGAAGGGGCTTGGCCCCCAGGGGGCACCACTAGAGGACCAAAAAGGAGGAAATTGTGTTAAAACTTCACAAATCTTCTTAGACTAATAAACTAAAAGGCATAGAGCTTAGTGCTTTGTTATGTAGTAACTTTAGGACAAGGTGAACCAGGTTTTGCAAGACGTGAATCTGGGGTCAAAAATAGGTTACGCTTTTTGGGTCAACGTTCAACACTATAGCAAATATGTGAACTTATGTGAAGATGTTTACTTCTTGTCCAATATAACTGGACCATTTACATCCAAACTTGGTCGATATCATCTCTTTGGGAAGGGGATTTGGATTTGTCCAAATGATGCGGCTCGGCTCCCAGGGGGAAATATGCCAAAACTTCAAAAATCTACTAAAAAACTAGATCGCCTTGAGTCAAATGCTTTTGTTTAAAGTAACTGTAGGGAATGGGGAACCAAGTATGTTCAGGGCGTGACTCTTGGTTAAAAATTGTTACGCATTTTGAGATCAAAGTTCAACTCTATTTATTATAGTGAATATGATACTTTTTCACATTTGCGACATTTTGTCGATGTCATACTTTTGGGAAGGGGGTTCAGATTTGTTCAAAGACGGGCCTCAGTACCCAAGGAGGGTCACTTGGGGCCCCAAATGGGGAACATTTGATAAAATTTCAAAAATCTACTTATAATAAACTAGAAGACCTAGAATTAGAGCTTTGCCATGAAGTGACTTTAGGGCATGGAGAATCAATTTTATTTAAGGCGTGACCCTGGGGTCAATAGTTTTCAAATGCCAAAAACTTACATATACGCCATTTAATCCAGTTGGACATTAAGGTCCGATTTGCCTCTTGTTTAATCTGCTGTTGTGACGTCTTATCAATTGTTAACGTGACGTCATATTCATTGTTTTCACGACGTCATTTCATTGTCTATAATAGATGCGCGTGCTTATCTCACCCAAGGGCTGGGTTCAAATATTCTTACACCGGTGCTTGGTTGATATCGAAATATCCCAACCCGAGTGTGGATGTTTTCTTGTCTGGCCCGAGGGTTACCGAGTGTGGATGTTTTCTTGTCTGGCCCGAGAGTACCCGAGTGTGGTTGTTTCTTGTCTTGTCCGAGGATTACCGAGTGTTGGAAAAAATTCTCACATGATCCTACAAAATGTACGCTTTGAATAAAAGTATATGTGTCCTTGACGTCCATTCATTCATATAGTGCATGATGATGATCCTATGGAAGAGGAATACAAAAAATGCAACCTGAATCATGCCTCCGATAAATGTGATATTTATAAGAGGAAGGAACCAAAACTCAGTCTTAGTGAAATGAACCTACCACCTACCGGAGTGGAACAGGAAACATTTCATGATGTGTATGTATCTGAACGTGTTACCCCAGATTAAGAAAGTAGTCTATAAGTACTTACAGAAAGTGTCAAGGATGTACTTACAGGTTTACAAGGTAAGTCTATTCTTTTAGAGTACCGTATACAACTTACAACCCAAAGTGAGAGCCCATATGCTTTACCATACAACACAAAGGAAGTATAGTTTGAAACGACAGAGATTATTATACAGATGTTTGATGTATTGGGTTTAACGTCCCTTTAACTCATGTCTAGGTCATATCAAGACGGTGTCCGCTTGTGACAGGGCGAACTGATGGAGACTCAATGGTGCCATCTGACTGAAATGTCACGCCACAGACACATTGGCCTGATAGTTCACTCGGCCATATTATCAAGACACCGAGCCAACGAGTCCTTCTCCTATCTATAAATGCTGAACACTTAGCAGGGAGCGAGAAGATAGACTATTCATCTTTAAAATTTAAAATTCAAAACTTGCCCTTCAAAATTCGCTATTTCATTCAATATTTGACTGAACCCTTAGATAAGTTCTTTTACCGTTTGCTTTTTAAATGATGATTAACACAAATGAAATTTCATGAAATAAAAGATGTTTATTTAAAGCGCAAAAAAATAAAAAAAACATAAGTCAGCACAAAAGTAGCTAATTCTTGCTCTATAACATGTCCTGAGTCCTGAAGCTCATGCTGATAATCGTCAACTTTTATAAACATTCAATTAATGTTGATTAACAAAACACAGAAAATTAAAGTGACATACACACTACGGTACTAATTATTGAGATGAAAGCAATTGCTTCAATGAAACGAAATATTAATAATTATAGCGCTAAAATGAGATGATCTGTCATAAAAAGATAAATTTTTGATATAAGTTAGATGCCAGGTTTAAAGCAAGCGAAATATTGAAAAATTCACGAAGACTCGCCTCCTGATCGTTTATTTTCCTCAGTACAAAATGCAGTATGCAGACGAAGTATACCAGATAAATGGACTGCAATTATCGGGCAAACGAACACCCGTCTCTATAGAGCCTTGACCAAATTCACTATTTCTAAGCACCGGTAAAAAATAATATCCCGATACTCTTTAAATTTTAAGGCCTCTACATAAACAAACAAGAGGCCCATCGGGACTTAACGGTCACCTGAGAAATCCAGGTCAAATATTGGTCAAACATTTTTACAAGTTATCAGCAATATATAAAGATTGCCCTGCCCCTTATGAACCTTTCCCTCCCCCACCCTCTACTTGAGTTTAAATTCTGATCCTCATCATCAAAGGATCACTTTCTGTAATGTTGGTCAAAATCCACAAGTTAGTTTCACAGGAGATGTTATTTGAAGGTTTTGCACTGTGATTCTTTATGGCCCCATCCCTCAGCCCCTGGGGGTCGGCCCCTTCTTGAGTAAGATTCTGATCATCATCATCTAAGCATCATTTTGTGAAAGGTTGGACAACTTCCACTAGTAAGTTTCACATAAGTCTTTTGAATGTTTCGCATTCTTTTCCCCTTATTACCCTGCCACTCATCAACATCCACCTGTTAGTTTCGGACATGTCTTTTGAAGGTTTTTTTTTTCTCAAAAACTCTGTGACCCCTAATGGTCCCACCCCAGCCCAATGGGAGTCAGCCCCATCTTGAGTATAAATTCTGATTCTTATTATCTAAGCATCATTCTGCGAAAGGCTGGTCAAAATCCTCCTGCAAGTTTCAGAAGATATGTCTTTTGGTGGTTTTACACTCTGTGACCCCTTATGGCCCCGCCCCTCAGCCCCTAGGAGGTCAACCCCTTCTTAAGTATAAATTCTGATCTTCATCAAATAAGCATTATTTTGTGAACAGTTGGTAAAAATCCACATGTAAATTTTAAGAGGAGATGTCTTTTGAAGGTTTTACATTTTGTGACCCCATATGGCCCCGCCCCTCAGTCCCCTGGGAGTCAGCCCCTTCTTGAGAATAGATTCTAGTCCCAACCATAGGCTGATGATTACCACCAAGCTTCATCAAAATCTAACTGACGGTTCCTGAGCTAAAGTCGAAAATATGACTATAAAGGACGACCACACCGCATGACGCACGCCGCACAACGACGGACAAAAGGTGACCTAAACAAAAACAACAGTTTCTACATATCTGTCCCTAGCAATACCCACGTGAAGACGACTTCAGGCTGTTTTCCTTGATTTGGTACGAAAGTTGAAGCGCTATGCCTGTCAGTCACTTATAATTCACCCCCAATTTTAAATTTTGGTTATTTTTGAAATTTGATAACATTGTGAAGATACACTCAGGTTAAATCAACAAAAAGTTACTTTTCATGCTTAATAAAAATAACCATAATGACTTAAAAATCAAGCAAAAATTACTGTTCGTTAGTGTGTATGTTGTGGCAAGCCATCGTGGACAAAAATAGGGATTTTCTAATATTAATAATTCATTTATTAATATTAATTATTCATTTATTAATATTAAGAATTCATTTAATTTATATCAAAAATGAATTTTTAATTCTAATAATGATTCTTTAATATAAATAAATTATTTTTATTAATATTAGTAAATGGCAGCATTTATTAATTTTAATTATTCATATATTAATATTTTAATATTAAAAATTCATTTATTAATATTTATAAATGAATTCTTAATATTAATAATTGCCGCCATTTATTAATATTAAAAAATCATTTATTAATATTAATAAATCAGCGCCCTCTACAAACGAACGGCAT
>JAUMGZ010002466.1:0-20646 GCA_032359645.1 Pododesmus macrochisma | reverse complement strand
AGTATTCAAATGCAAATATTTAGTTGTTGGCCTATTTCAACCAGATGGACGTTAAGGCCCGATGGGCCTCTTGTTCTACTTGACTGACCTTGGGCTAGATTTCAGGTTTACAACCATTTTAGGAGCCCTACACATTTGTATAGAAGTAATGTATTCGCGACCTACAAATAACAACTCCCACCTCCATTCCTTTTTCTATGACTTTCAATTTGCATGTTCATGTTTGCAAACATTCTCTGGTGTTATTTTCATTCCCTGATTAACTGAGAAAAAAACTAATATCATTGTTCAAATAAAATTGTATGTACTGTATGTACCGTACATAAAAGTAACCAAATGTTGTATCCATTTGTTGATTGGTTGAGTTTACTAATACTGATATTTGGTCATGATTTTGAGCTGACCTCTAACCATTATTACGCTTATGACTGTGATCAAGATTGTTTTGTAGTTAGATCTATGGCGGTATCATGTTTGTGTGTTTAAAATGTTTAGTGTTTGTATAAAAATCTCAATAGAGAAGCAAGAGATGTTTTATGTGAATATATACACTTCACTTATTTGTAATAACCTTCAAACCACAATCCTTACATCCTGTACAGTCATTTGTAATTATATATAAACAAACTGCATTGAACACTTGAAAAATTCATAAAGCTTTTTTTGGATGTGTTTATTTGATACATTTTTGTTAGTCCAAGCTTAAGGTGGACTTTTTTCATACAAATCCAGTCTGTAGTCCGTCTGTCAATCATAACCTTTTCACATTTTCGACTTCTCCTTAACCACTGGACCTATTTCATCCAAACTTAGTAGGAAGTATCCCTAGGGGAAGGGGATTCAGATTTGTTCACATGATAGGGCTGGGAAAATTTGACAAAACTTCAAAAATATTCTTCTAATAAAATAGAAGGCCTAGAGCTTAGTGTTTTGGTATGTAGTAACTTTAGAACATGGAGAACCAAATTTGTTCAAGGCCTGACTCTGGGGTCAAAATTAGGTTAAGGGTTCAACACTATAGAAAATATGTTAACTATTCACATTTTTGACTTCTTGTCAAAAACTACTGGGCTTATTTCATCCAAACTTGGTAGAAGTCATTCATTCAGAGGTGTTCAAATGAAGGGGCTCGGCCAGTTTGGGGCCTAAAGGTGGAAAATTTGACAAAAAAAGTTCATATAAAAAACTTGACGCCCTAGAGCTAAATGTTTTGGTATGTAGTAACTTTAGAACATGGAGAACTAAGTTTGTTCAAGGCTTGAAACTGGGGTCAAAAATAGGTGAAGCGTTTTGGGGTCAAAGTTCAACACTATAGCAAATATATTCGCATTTTTGACTTCTTGCCCAAAACTACTGGACTCATTTCATCCGAACTTGGTTGAAGTCATCCCTGGCAGAAGGGAATTCAGATTTGTTCAAATGAAGGGGCTTGGTGCCTAAAGGGGGAAAATTTGACAAAATTTCAAAAATCTTCTAATAAACTATAGAAGGTCTAGAGCTTAATATTTGGTATGAAGGAACCTTTTAGCATGGAGAACCAAGTTTGTTCAAGGCTTGACACTGGGGTCAAAAATAGGTTACACGTTTTAGGATCAATTTCAAAACTCTAGCAAATATATGTTTTAACTGTATTCATATTTTTTACTTCTTGTCCAAAACTACTGGACTAATTTCATTCTGAACTTGGTAAAAGTCATCCCTGGCGGAAGGGAAATTCAGATTTGTTCAAATGAAGGGGCTCCTCCCCCAAGGGGCACCACTTTAGGGGGCTGAAAGGGGGGAAATTTGTCAAAATTTCAAAAATCTTCTTCTAATGGACTAGAAAGCCTAATGCCTAATGGTTTAGTACATATTTATTATTTTTAGAGCTTGGAGAAATAAGTTTATTCAAGGCATTATCCTGTGGTGAAAAGTTTTCAAATGCCAAATATTTACTTTAATAGGCCTATATGGCCAGATGGGCCTCTTGTTAAAAGTGGATTCAAATTTTGTTTGTTATTTGTGAACATGTTGATTGTATCATGTGACTTCCATTGAATTGTTCGATTGTGGATTTTCTAAGAACAAGCTCCAATATTTACTACACCAAGTGGTTGAAATTAATTTCATTTGATGTAACATTAAAAAATCTTAAAATAAGATAAGAGTTATCTCCCTTTTTTCATGTTCACCATTTCTAAATTATCTAAAATCGAATGATGTACATGGTAAAATAACAATAATCCTCAAAGAGAGTACTGGTATGTTAAATTATTTGATTTAAATTATGTGAACTACCAATAACTTATAACTCTGTCCTTTTACCACAAGACATTTGACTGAAATGCTACAAAGATGAGGAGAGTACCAGCGGGTAGTGGCCTAGTGGTTAGGGCTCTCGCTTCGGGCTGGTAGACTAGGTGCTAAAGTCCACAGACGTGGGATTGAATCCCGGTCATGTCAAAACCTAAGACTTTAAAATTAGGTAATCTTCTCGCTCCCTGCTAAGCGCTCAGCATTACTGGGTAGGTGGAGGACTGTTTGGCTTGGTGTCAGGATAATGTGACCGAGTGAAGTAATATGTCAATGTGTCTGTGGGGTGATGTTTCAGTGAGACAGCACTATAAAGAAGCCATAAGAAGGCACTGTCGCAAGCAGACATTGTCTTGAAATGACCTAGATATGAGTTAAAGGGACGTTAAACCCCAATAAACAAACAAATACAAAGATGAGTACATATTGTGGTGAACAGTGGTAAATGTAGTAAAAGGACCCCATTGGAAACAAGTTGTAAAACTTTATAGGTTATCCTGTGTAATATATGTCTCTTAACTAATATTTTAATTAAATAATTAGTATTATTTTAGAACAGTACATGATACTCGCATATTTTATCTTCGTTGTATGCTATTTATTATGTTATCTGTATTTTATATGACATATATTATCACAAATAAACAAATCAAATCATAAAACATATAACAGTCGTCCTCTATATAATCACATTTAATAGGTACACTTATATTAGTTATACTCAATTTATATAGTTCTCCTAAGTGCAAAGTCAAGTGGTGTCAATGCAAGACGTCTGCATACAATTAATTAAGTCATCAGTTATTACACCACTCAGACTAATAATTGTGTGTGTGTATATATATATATATATATATATGTGTGTGTATATGCAGTGGTATAAATGTAGAAGAGTCATTCTTAAATTCTTTTACAAAGATTAAAGCAACTTACATAGTTATGGCACTTAAATCTATTGGTGATGAAGCGATGCAGTAGACATGACTTGCCTGAGTCGAATTGTCCAATTAAAGCAACTTTCATATGAACTTTTCTAATATGTCTCTTGTAGTCGCACATTATCATAATTATACAGCATCGTAATCATCAGCTGTTAAAGTTATTATTAGAATAAGATTACAGTCACTTTCTTTTTACAGATGCAATGTTACAATCGGGAATTTCATTGTATTGCTTTAGTCGAAATATACCTTTGTTTTCTGAAAAACTTAAATAGTAGCATTTATTGGATTTCATAACAACAAGTAACTTTACTCTAAAAATATTTGCAAGTTTAACAGGTACGCCCTATGTAAATTGTCTAGATGTTGTATATGTATTTATTGTGTAACTTAATTAGCAATATGCAGTAGTGTACTGACACACATGACTTATCATGGTGATGTAGATCTTACCTGAGAATATCTTGTCACTGTCTTTCCACATCATATGTGACTAATTTGAAACTTATTTACCAATTGATTATCACGATAAATTGGCATTGTATAAGTGTGTTAAACTTTAATATGGTAGCTCATTAAAGTTAAATTCATATTTTATATTTAGTTGCATTGAACAGTGTCTGTGCCAGAGCTTAGTATGAAGTTATAAGGGTCATGATAATAGCTTTCACACAACAGTATTTAACATAGTTGCCAACTCTCCCTATTTAGAAGGGAGCCTCCCTATTTTTCACACACAATTTTCCATTTGACATCAGTATAATTCCTAAACCTTGCTTATCAACTTGCTTCAAGTTAGAGTATTGCACAGAACTTCTTGAATGAGGCAGTTTGCAATACTATTTTGTCATATAGGGCATTGTATATAGGTATTAAAGACATTTAAAGATTTTGCTACGCATTTTCTCCCCCATGAATATTTCAGAAAGTTGGCAAGTATATATTACAACAAGATATCACACTGGAATATATGGGCATTCTTTTAGAATGTTTACAACATGAAAATGCATTCAGTACACGTTTATGCGTAGCATTCACACTAAATTAATGGTAAATGCATGCCACATGTATGCCGGAGATTGATCTATTTTTATCCCCATTTGTTCAGAATATGTAGAATTTGATTTGTCAATAAATCCTACACACAATTCCATATACATTATCAAAATCACTTCTCACATTGTGGAGGATATTCTTCTAAATTCTAAACACTATGGACACTTTATCTATGATTAGGGTGGTTAGTATTAAAGTTTACCAAAAGCATCAATGCCGGTGCAATAAAACACAGGTAAAATCATATCCTGATACGCCTATAAATTGAATGGCCTCTGCCAATATTTTAAACACGCAAATTCAAAGTCAGTCACAAATATCTTGTCTTGTAAATTAGAAAATACTTCATATATTTATATAGTATAGTATCTGTCTTTAAATAATTTCTGTTTCCTTTTTTTGGTTGAATCCGTCGAAGTTGCTGGTCTACAGCTACTCGATTTTTTGCTTTTGACAACATGTTTTGTCTTCAATGTGCCTGGGTTGTATGAATATGGGCGGCTTTGAATTGACTTTTTGCTGTGTACTATAAAAATTCAGCATACAGATAAAAAGTACAGAAATTCGTGAAAGAAAAATAAAATGACATTTAAACGTTGTTTTTCATGTTTTATTAATGATAATAAATAGATTATGTAACAACCGCACAGTGTGATGTTTGACACAAAACCTTAGATCCTGTCTTTAACTTAACAGAGTTTAGAACAAAGAAGTCTTAATCAAAGTGTAAAATTTGTTCGATTGTTAGGTCACCTGAGCCAAAGACTCAAGTAACCTAGATATTGATCGTTCTTTGAACGTTGTTGTCCATAAACTTTTCACATTTTCAACTTCTTCTCAAGAACGGCTGAGCCAATTACAGCCAAATTTGACAGGAAGCATCCCCAAGGGATGTTGCTTCAATTTTGCAAATAAAAAGGGGCTGGGCCTCATAAGGCAAAAGGGTAAGATTAGGTTAATTTTTTAAAAATCTTCTAACAAACCAATGCTCAGATTACTTTCATATTTCATATGCATAATCCTTGAGTCAATGTTTACAAAGTGCGAACAAAAACAAAATCTGTACATAAACGAACAACTAGGTTGCGCTTCAGTCGACATAGGGTATTTTTTCACATTTTTTACTGCTTCTCAAGAACCGCTGGCCCAATGTCAACCTAATTTGGCAGGAAGTATCCCCATGAGATGTTAATTCAATTGTACAAATAAAAAGGGGCTGGGCCCCTTAAGGGGGCAAAAGGGTAAAATTAGGTTAATTTTTAAAATCGATGATCTGATTACTTTCATATTTGATATGCATGATCCTTGAGCTAATGTTTACAAAATTTGGGAACAGAAAAAAAAACTGCATAAACGAACCACTAGGAGCCGGGGGGCTTCAGTCAAAATAGGGTATTTTATCACATTTTCAACTTCTCAAGAACCAATAGGCCAATTTCAACCAAATTTAGTAGAAAATATCCCCATAGATAGCTGCTTGAAGTTTGCAAATAAAAGGGCCAGCCCCCATAGGGGACAATAAGGGAGCAAAAAGGGGTAAAATTTGGTACATTTTGAAAACATGTTGGACTTGTATTAATCAGGGGACCGGTTAAGGTCCCATGGACCTCTTGTTTTTTAGTTAGTCCCATTCCTATAAAACAAGAACTACCGGTAATAAGAACTTCTTCAATGTCTGTCTATCATCTGTCTGTTCAAGTAATTGTTCAATTTTATTTGTCGGGAGCATTTCTGCTTTACACTATTTGCTTTAAGATGACCTAACTTGGTTTGGTAGTATACATCATAGAATTGTACAGAGTCGCATACTTTGACAAGGTCAAAGTGACCTAGCTTTTGACCTTTATAGAATATCAAAGAAGAACCTTATATGGAACATATCCTTTATTCTACATAATGCAGATTGTTGTCAACTTTAACTAGGTAGGTCACTGTGACCTCCTTTTGTACCCTAATTTAAGAGGAAAGGAAATCTTAGTCCATAGCTTCAAACTTGGTGTGATAGCTAACTTCCTGCGAAGACACAATGTCAGGCACTACAGTTAGGTCATTGTGACCTACTATCTTGCATTTTGGACGTCCAGGGACATCAGACTTGTTGTCAAATTGTAGGGTTAGGCCCCAAGAAAGGCTTGGAAAGGTGCCAATTAGGTGTAAATTATACACAAATTTTTAAAAAATGCTCTCATGAGCCAATCACAAGGGTATTGACATTGCAAATATATACCACCCTTACTTGTGACAGTTATCCCCCTTGGGTCATTCATGGGGAGGATAGATGACACTTGTTACTAGTTGAGCACATCCAGGCCCAGTGGACCTTTTGTAACTTACAAATATTGCAGCACAACAAATGTTTGTACCGATATGCTTGGAGGGTATGGATCTTTATTGCAGTACATGTAATATGTTCAGCACAGTGTTACATGTAAGTAAACAATTACCTTTGTTCCCACCGACGCTATGTCTTGAGGGTAGAGAGTTCACTTCATGCTGGTAGGCTGGTGTTAGAATCCCAGTGGTGGTTGAATCCTGGCCATGTAAAAAACTAAGACGTTAAAACTAGGCAATCTTCTAGCTCCCTGTTAAGCGCTCAGCAATTCTGGATAGGAGAAGTACTGTTTGGCTCGGTGTCTGGACAATGTGACCAATGGAAGTATCATATCAATGTGTCTGCTGCATAATATTTCAGTGAGACAGCATTATAAAGTGACCATCAGTGCACACTTTTACAAGCAGACGTCATTTCGATATGACTTAAACAGGAGTTGAAATGAATGTTAAACCCCAATGTAACAAACAAACCTTTGTTAACCATTAATATACACCTGTCAAGTTCTCGACCCAGTATTTTACAAGAACATAAATTTTTAATAACTTCTATAGAGTTATTATTAAGCCTTAACATGTTTTCATTTCAGATAACATTTGAAGTTTTTACCTGTAATAACTTGTTGAAAATATTATTTATTGTCAGATAAACCAGGAACCTGTCTACATTCAGATTAGATTTACGATCACTCTGTCGTCACTATGTAACAGTAACAGGTCAAATATCCTTGAATGTCAGTTGAAGTATTTTAAATTTGAACAAGTAATTTCTAAAACGGTTGCAAATTCTTTTCAAAAAAAGTATTAATTTTTTTGTCAAGTGTACATAAGATATTTGTATATGTCATACAATATGATACTATGATGTACTTGTATAGGAACAGCAGTGAAGGACGACGTCTGTGTTTGTTAAACAAAATTGCTCAATATGTCTTTTTGTAGGCTGTCATTACGTGACAGAATTAGCTACCAAAGTACACACACACATGCTATTAAATCTGCCTTGTTGACAGGTAATTTGAGTTTGTGATAGATTTTAATTTACTTTTCTGATATAGAGGTATATCTTATATAGGAGAAAATATACATCTAATTTACTTATAAAATTAGAATATTTCAGTGAATTTTAATTTACTTTTCTGTTATAAAAATATACATCTGATTTACAAATAAAATCTAAATGTGGGTCTGGAGCATTGTAAAGTTTTCTATGAAAAGTAATTTGAGTTTCCGATAAAACTTTTCAGTGAATTTAATTTATTTTTATGCACAGAAATATACATAATCTACATGTGATTTACTTACTAATTGGGTATGAAATCAGAATGCAGATCTCGAGAAGTACATAAAATGTATAAAATATTCCAAGTAATAGAACACATACACATGTATGTGGCATGTATATATACAACACTAGTAGTAAATCATGTCCACCATTATAAAGTACACAATGGGATCAACTCGAGGGACATAAAAATGCCCACTCAGCAATTCTTTTAAATATTTAAATGTTGTAATGTAATAACCATATATAACCAGATATAGTATATAAGTTCAGTTGTTAAATCATTGTTTGAAAAATGATTTATTTTTGTTGAACAAAAACAATTAAGAATCATGGAATGTCATCTGATTTATAATATTTGCTTATTTAAGCTATACACTTGTCTAATATATACAATGTATATATATATATAAAGCATTGCTTGCTAAGATATTTAACAAAAACTAAAAGAGTTCTGACAATATCGCAGGTATAGTGTTTGAATTTTTTTACTACAATTTGCTTTGTCTTTGTCTTAATATCCAATTGTTCTTTATGTTAACAGTTACTACTGAATGTAAAGACAGGAACAACATGACAATGCCAAAGATCTGATCGCCTGTGCCAATACACATTTCCATTCAGGAGCTCTATTCGAAAATTGCCATCAACCAAGATCTCGTTCAGGATTTAAGAATGTGTGGACGAACCAGCTACAATGGAATCTCGTTTATGTGAAGTGTGCTGGACACTTGCATGTTACTTAGATATTTAAAAATCTAATTTGTTTATGCTGTGTTGTAAATCACAGTATAGCGCGATTTAAATGTCCAACTCGTCGAAGGATTGTCATTGAACAAATCAATTGATATTTTAGAAAGTTAAAAGGGGAGGAATTCAATGATAGGTAACAGAAAGCAGTTAATATTGAACTGTAATGTTGTATATATAGCATTGGAAATACTTACGCCATGCTTCACTGAAACAGTAAATTATTTTTCGCCATAAAGCTACTTTAATGACTGACGGAATATCTTAATGTTGGGAATTAGTTTTACTGTTGTTCCTGGGTAAGCTACAGTGTACAGTTTACCTGTATATAATAGTTGTGCATAGATAATGTCCGTATAAGGTTGTGTTTTCTGTGTTAATTATGTGCTAGCATTTATTCTCATAACCAGGAACTATTCTTGTGGTACAGATACTGTTGTTGAACTTACTATAAAAATGGCAAAGAGTAAGTTTGAATATGTGAAACAGTTTGAGACAGAGGACAAATGTCTACCAAACTGTTGGATTGTCGTTAGGCTGGATGGGAAGACATTTCACAGGTAAGCATTCATAGAAACATCTTAATCTCAGTATTACCTGAAAAAACAATTTTGACTGGAATTAATGTTAATAAGTTAAGTATGTTCAGTTACCAGAAGATAGGGGGGATAACATATACGTATATAGTACTTCTTCTAAAGTAAGCTGTTGATTTTCAAATGCCTTCATTTCTAATGATCTTAGAAATAATACCTAAAACCTATAATACCCCCGCTGCAATATAGTTACGGCATGTAGACAAATAAATACACTTTACCGAGGGCACAATTGAATTATTTTCTTTTTGCCCAACCCCAATCCATTGCTTAAATTGATGAGTATAGTTCATAATGGAAAATAAATGTTCAAAATGTATCGAAAAAAGCCTTAACAGTCGCACTATTTTTTCAAGTTGGTTACATTTGAGCAAACAAGTGATCTTTTAATTTTTACCAAATATTGACATTAGGTCTATAGTTCTAATTCAAATAAAACTTGAGTCTATAAGATTTTTTCTCTCACAGACAGATGGCTAGCTTGTTATAGACTAATCTGGTGACATATGTCTATTTAATTGTATTGACAAAACATTTCACTTGTATGTTTATAATTCATGTGACTGAATGAGTATTTGGACACCACAAGTCAACATTACAAAATGTCTAATTTCATGCTTCATTGGAATAATAATGATGACAGTGTAGATATATACACTATGGATAATCACTTCTAGAATATCACCAAGAACTAAATATTTCATTAATTCAGTTTTTCTATGGAACTCTCCTTAAATGGAGAACAATTATGATGGATTTTATGTCCAAATATTTTTAGACGTATTGATTTTATAGGAAGATGATCGAAACCTTCACTACAAGTACATGAACAGTATTTAAATAGCGTGTGACTTGACCTAATTATTAGATTTTGATAGTTGTGTAGGTTAATAATACCTATTATGAAAAGTAGGTAAAGTTGATTTATTAAGCCATTATTGATGAAATGGAAGCACCTTGAACTCCGTAATAAGTATCATTAATGAACATGATGTTTGGTGCTTAGAATGAATGAATTATGAATCTAGATACCGAATTCAACCAAATAAGTGCCCAGGACGCTTAAAAAATTAGAAAAAGTAGAGGGGCTGTTTATAAGGACCGTATTACGAGTCCAAACACTGAATATATGTACTGCATTGCTCTCCCATAAGGCCAACAAATATTTATACTGTGTTTCTGCTAACGGCTTTAACAAATCTAGGGTAGGTAGGTAGGCAAATCTTTTTATTTTACTTTAAGTTTTTACCTAGGTTATATATAGACATAGTTTCCGATTTAACAGTGCTTGTCTGAAAATGGATTAAAAACTTTTAGGGTAGGCAATAAAAATTAGGGTTAGTTGGGTTAGGGGAAACACAAGTATTTTTTCTTTTGGCCTAATAGATCTTAGCTACTATACAAGACTGTAGGTGCTTGAAAAGGGAGGGGCACTTATAGGGACATGGGCAATTATTAGGTCAAATATGGTACAACTGCCAATAGGGTTATACAGCAATATTTTGATCTCAAAAAATGAATTAGAATGAAATCTGAAAGATATACATGTAGGCATTTTACTTGTCTCATACAAGGACAACTGATCTGGAACTTCACAAAGTGGAAATTACGTAGCTTGTTCACCATTTTTGTCTATTTTGTTGTCTTGATGACGTCCTGGTATTTTGTTGTGACATGATATTAATCCATGTTCCTGATTTTTGGAAATCTGAAGTATTAATTATTAAACTGCCTAACTTTTCCATTTGAAAATAATTATAATAAATCATAATTATTTTATTACAATGATGTAATTAATTACAAAAAGAATAGGTAACCATGATGTCATTGCATGGGCTAATATACCTTCTTTAGACTGGTTTTCACCCTTTATTCATTGTAACGGCACTTAATGCAGAGCAGCAAACAAAGGGAGAAAACAGTCAACTTCCTTGTCATAGCTCCAGTGTTTCTATTGACAATAATATAACTTCATAGTAAACCAAGTTGAGATAAATAAATACACTATACACACTGAGGAAATCAAGTTATTAAATCAAAATGTGTCAAAAATGATGTAAACAAGTTAAGTCAAGAATACATGTACATGTACAATGTAGGTATTGCAAGTATGTGCAGCATTAGACCTGGCAATCTGACAAAAGCTGAGTGGTTGAATTTATCCTTGAAGTCATCTATGTAAAGATAGAATGTGTGCTAATGTGGATCGAATGTGTTACATGCAGATTACTCAAGAATCAATAATCAATTTGTGTCAAGTTTATAAATGAAAAAACACATCGAAATCCAATTAAGATAAAAAATGTTTAAACTCCTTTTCCGTGCGATTTAAATTCCATCAGAGATTTTCCAAGTCTGCACTTGTTGTAAAGGCCCCTACAATATAAACATTAAGTCAAATCATTTACAGGCAGTCACTTTGAACTTTGTATCTTTTAAAATTTATCTTGGACATTTGTGTGTATAATCGAATCATACTTTGGCATTGATACAGGACTTGCATGGTAACACACCTCACTGAGAATGTGCAATAGGCCTCAGCGTATTTAAAACGAGAATAAAAGTAAACCAGGGAATTCCTCAATGAATTTGTCTGGGGAGAATAGTTTAAATATGCTACATAATGTTATGCAATTTAGCGTAACTTTTGTTATAGCATCCGTCTGCTTGTCTGCTCTGTGTCCGGTTTAGAATTGTTAAAATGAACATTTAATGATTTATAAGTGTATTTATATAAAACTACAATGGATAGATATGTATAACTATAAGTCAAGTGCAGGTTTAAGTGTAGATGTTTGCTTTTCAACAACAGTACTGCTGAAGCTAGGGGCCTCCCAGATCACTAAGCCCAAAGTATAATGCTATATACAGGAAAGCCTAAGCCATGGTCAGAGACTATGTTTTCAATATGAACTAAAAGTTGCTTTTGTCCCTTTCTATTGTACTTTACGAAATCTTATATACATGAGTTACAATTACAAAATATTATGAATAACATGAAATAACATTGATATACAAAGTTTGAGCCTAAATTGTCTGAAAGCGTCTATATTTTAGATTTACGGATGTACATCACTATGTAAAGCCAAATGATGATCGTGGCCTGTCCCTTATGACCAAAGCTGCCCAGTGTATCTTCGAGGAATATAAGGACATTGTCATGGCGTTCGGACAGAGTGATGAATTCAGTTTTGTGCTGCGAAAAAATACAAATATGTTTAATAGACGGGAAAGGTTAGTAACCATAACAACCAATATATGTAAACCTGTCAATTAATGGGTTTATATGGCAACCACTGAATACAACACTTTTCAATCTATGGAATAAAGGTTGGTATCAATGGCCACGAGTTAGTACATACAAACTTGGTACAAACAGGTAAAGTTAATGGACATTATGATAATCAATATATACAAAACTGTGCAATATATAGGTTTTTTTAGTATCCATTACCATGAGTACTTTAATAAGTAATGGAATTTCTAAGATGATATGATAATATTTTTTATACTAAAACTCTCTTCATTTTTTCATTTTTTTTTTAAAAGAGTTTCAATCATTTAACATGCTAGGGATATGTTTTAAAACTATTCAGCATATTTTCTATGTTATTGAACTTATTAACCTGTTTGATCAGTGTTAAATTCTAACATTTTGATATAAACTTTGTGTTTACATAACTAAACACTAACACATAAACATACCCTACAATTATTTACCTATGTAAAGGTTTGTCTGTCCAACCACTCCATCTGACCTTTGAGATTAGTGCTAGGGCATCAAAATATATTCAAGTACATTTGCTGTATGTTTGATTTTAACTCAATAACCTAAAACACTAAGTATCCTGAGTATCCAATAAATAATTATTGTTTTTATATAAAGGATTGTTTATGATTATTACTTGAATAACAAAGTGTTCTGGTAGCACAGTGGTTATGACCCTTATAATTCTAACTGATAAACTCGTATTCAGGCCTATATTCGGTACTTGGTGTGATGTCATAAACAGTACAAGATTCTTAACCTAAATATGTCCACTTCCTCCCCACTGAAATGATCTTATTGTATCGTCATTTGAGTCGACAAGAAAATCTCAACATAAGTTATAATGACTTGTAGTACTTGTATTCATTGTAAAATGAATAAAGTTTAATATTAAATCTTAGTTTTGCTTTTTGTATCTCCATAGATGGCAAAATATTGCTTTTGATACACTAGGCATATAGTTTGACTCACACGGCAGGTCAAACCAAACATTGACAATTAACAGAGACACAAGCGACAACAAACAAAATAAATTCATCAGCATGTTATATAATGATGTTAAAATGATATACCAGGTAGCATTTGTGTTTTGAATTCATTTTAAGTTTGCAACAACAAGATAATTAATCTTGTCAAGAGATATACCTGAAGTAGATGGGTACATGACGTTCAAGTGCATAAAACAAATTAAACATCTTTAGGATTGGCTCTGTACATGACATACAAGAGAAAACATGATTTATGCACTTATCAATCCTAATACAGCAAGCTGCTCTTCTTTACTGTCAGTATACATATGATTGTCAGTGCTATTTGTGCCAGCACGTAATGGACTAAGTCACTTGAACTCTTGTTATAATTGATATATCAATATTTAAACTTACCTTCGTCTCTTCACATACTTCTGTAAATCTTAACTAACTTTTAAAATAAGCGAACGTCTTGTTTGCATTTAGCTGACTATTTAACTTAAGATTAACCTCAGCACTTCACACTGTACTGGTATCCTTATAGATTGTTAAGGCTATTTTGAGTGTTTGGAGTATTTAAAATCAACTATAGGAATTCTATACAGACTTTGATTACTGGAATCATTCTGTAGTCAACAGGACATCAAAGTTAACCAGAAAATGTTATACAGTGTTTATTAAGTCTTTGCATTCAGTTTGCACTGTCACAAGCAGACACCATCTGGATATCACCTGAATGTGAGTTGAAGGCACAAATTGAGAGAGGTTTTGAATACATGGTACCTGTTCTTGAAAGTAACTTACCTGTGTAATTTTAGGGTGGACTATTAAATATTATAATTACTGGTCATTCTGGTCTTTGGATGTTTACATTCAAAAATTATTAGACATATATCACTTATAATTGAGATAAAATGGTCAAGCATGATGTGTCAACTGTATTTGTTATTTAAAGTGTTGTAAAACTACATGCAAACAATTAGAAAAGTACTTTTTTTTTGTAGTATTTTTAACATTGAATTTCAAACATGTGATTGATGGTATGTTATTAAACTTGTCATCTCTTAAACTAAGGCCATCTTGTGTTATTTCTGTGTTTTGCGTCGCCGGGCGGATAGGTTTCTGAAGAAAAAAATTGAATCGAAAGTTTTTTTCAAATGTCCTAAATTGCCATTTCCGGATAAATATTTCCCATTTCCGTCTCCATTCACTGTATAGCCCAATAGTTATTCCAAATATTAAACTTGTTATCTCGTTTTGGGCCGCGGAGGCCTAGTGGTTAAAGTCTCTGACTTGTAATCATAAGCCTTTCACCTCCTAGTTCGATCCCCGTCCGGGGTGGCCTAGTGTGAGAAAGTTGCCAGTGACTTGCCGTAGGTCGGTGGTTTACTCCGGGTACTCCGGTTTCCTCCACCAGTAAAATTGGCACGTCCGTAAATGACCTTAGCTGTTGATCGGACAATAAGCCCGTAATACAAACAAACGAACAATTGTTATCTCGTTTCTTCTATTCAATCCTTTGTTATCCCCTTTGGCCTCATTAGATGTTACCAAAATATGACAACATTAGTTTATTTTATGATATTTTCTTGGTTAATGGTCTCGTTTACTTTTTTTGATATGTGTGTATTTTTGCTGTGTGGTTTGTTTTTTTTGGCGGGCTGGAGGTCAGGGCAGGTTTCCAGATCGGTGGTGGACGCAAAACAAAGAAATAACACAAGATGGCCTAACCATAATCATGCAATTTTGTAAGCCTTGGTCTAATGGAGAATCTTGTCTTTTGTATGTTTGAATTGAATGTCATATACACTGTAATCAGTGTCACCAGCTATCTTTACCTTATTATCTATCCATGTAGTTACATAATGAATTCCGAGATGAATGAATTCAATATGAATATTATCTGTCCTTTAAACAGTAGGGATTATATGTTATATTGTATCTTGATATCGTACTTACATAATCTATGTGCAAAAATTATACAGTGAAATGAAAAATGTAGTAAACATATAGGGTAATATTTATTCACCAGTGGCTGTGTAAATATAGATTTATTTAAATCTTTCTCCTGTATGAAACTCTCTTGATAACATACCTTATGCTTACTATTTATTCAAGGACAGAAACACTACTGGTAGTATTAGACATTAGTCAATTAATATCACATCGAGTTTATTTTTATGATATTTTCTAAAAAAATCACCAATGAAGTATAATATCATGTTTTGTCAAAATTAACAAAATATTGAACCTGATTGCATAAATTTTTAATTGAGAATATCACCAAAGTCAAAATCTACTTTAAATTTAGTTGGAATGTCCTTATTTCAGAAAATACACTTATTTTCTAAGGAGATTTGAATTCAATTTGAAAAAAGGTTACAAATTGTATTTATAAAATGTTTTTTTATTTTCTGGGTTAATTATATATATATTTCTGTCTTCTATGACAAAGTTAAATATGTAATAATATAACAGTGTGTTTAACTCTAAGGCTCCACTTACCAGTCCAACACAGTAAATTGTAGCATTATTATTTCAGATTTCAGTATTTTCAAAATTGCTTGTGTTTAAAGTCTGAAAATTTGATGCATTATCTTTGTTTTTATTTAATTTCGGTAAGTTGGTGACAAACATTTTTAGCTTGATTGCATCGTTGATGTACATGTACTTTGTAATGTCATTATTTTTATTTGCAGTAAGGTGGTGACCAATATTGTCCGTTTGTTCACCTCAATGATATACTATAATTGTGTTTTATTTATTGCAGTAAGTTGGTGACCAATATTGTCAGTCTGTTTACTTCATGTTTTGTCTTCTACTGGCCACGTTACTTCAACAAGCAGCCATTACAGTATCCTCCCTGCTTCGATGGTCGGGCGGTTCTCTACCCCTCAGATCAGAACCTAAAAGACTACATGTGTTGGAGACAAGCGGACTGTAAGTTCAATATACCCGTAAAATTTCTTTTTTAATTACTCATGTGTGTCACATTCTATGACTTTTGTTGTTCCCAAGTAAGTCTTTAAGGGGGATGTTTATTTGTTGGGTCTTCCTGACCTCATTTGTATGTCCAATCTTGCATGCTTATAATATGTAAATGCATAAAATTGTTTTGCTCTCCTACCGGTTACCCCAAGGGTAAGGCCCTGTCATATGAATCCTCGGAGCATCAAATATTCAGCTGGTGACTTCTATTATGATAATTAAGTTATTATAACTTGTTTGTTATAAGGTTTACTCAAGTTGAATTTTATTTTAACTTTTCAATTTCAGGCCATATAAACAACTTGTACAACACATGTTTCTGGAAACTGATTCAGGAGAAGGGTTTAACTCCACAGCAATCTCAGGAAAAACTTAAGGTTAGACATATTGATATGCCACACTTAATGTAGGTGTAACTTAAAAATAGTTATGTATTCTAACATTTAAAACCCTCAACTGATTAAGAAAAGTTACCATGCATGATTAATTACCAAGAAATAATTAAACATTTATTTGTACTGTCTAAATTACACTTCTTTAGTATGGTTCTCATTTTTGCTATTATGGTGGTCTAAGACAAGATCTACAAATAAAATGGCAGGCAAATAAGAATAGAAAAAAAGACTTCATAATTCATTATATTTCTATAAATCTGCATGTATTTGTCATCGGAAATTTGTTTAGAATTATGAAATCTGCCGATAATTGATAATCCAAATTTGTTTACAATTTTTAAAATCTGCCTATAATTAACATGGCAAATTTGTTTACAATTTTAAAATCTGCCAATAATTAGCATGGCAAATTTGTTTACAATTTTAAAATCTGCCAATAATTAACATGGCAAATATGTTTACAATTTAAAAATCAGCCTATAAAAAATATACTTTTTCTCTTTCAGGGAACTTTGTCCAGCGATAAAAATGAACTCCTGTTCCAGGAATTTCACCTAAATTACAATAATTTACCTGAACTTTACAGAAAAGGCACAACACTAATTAGAGTGAAAGTGAGTTTAAATAGTAGCTACAAAATGGTTTTCAGTTGCAAAGGAACTCAAATGAATACATAATTGAAGGAACTAAAGAAGTCAATTCAAGAAATACAACAGCTAAAGTGTTATTGTTTAACTACAAATGTATACTGTCTGCCTCTCAGTGTAAAAGTAAAAATAATTACCAAAAAGAAAAAAAACGATAATTTTTAATCCATTACAGTTAACTCTTCAAATTTTGTCACCTCGATTTGAGTCCTGTATTATAAATTTGAACATCTCTTCCCAAAACTTATGGCAGGAAAAAGGAGGCCAGATTTAAGAGTGAACATCAGAATAATCAGGCTCCCCATAACATGGATTCGAAACAATGAATATTCATTTTTCACCCTGTGAAAATGTCTTCTCTGTCATTAATAATAGAATTTATTATATTTATTTGTTGATGTTGTTTACAGACGCCTGTCAATGACAAGGATAAGAAGCTCACAACGACAGAGGAACATTTACTCAATAACAGCTTCAGGAGCTCCGTGTCCTTCAGTAACCACATGGATCAGGGTGCTAACAGTCCAAGGATACAAGTGCTACACGTGGACATTATAGGACAACAATTCTGGACAGATCACCCGGAAATACTAGCAGGAAAATGATTTAAAAATGAAACCATGGAAACCAAACAATAATTCAGCTCGACATTTGATGCCACAATATTGGTAGAATAAGGATTTAAAATGAAACCATGGAAACCAAACAATAATTCAGCTCGACAGATTATGCCACAATACTGGCAGAATAGGATTTAAAAGGAAACCATGGGAACTAAAGAACACTTCTATACAGATCATCCTGAAGTTAAATTAAACCTGAAAAATTGTTTACTGTGACAAGAATCATGGAAACTATAAAATAATTCAGATTTGCTCATTGTGAAATAAATGCTGAAAAAATTATAATTTAACATGGAACCAAGGATGCTTAGCAACAATTCAGGACAAATCAATGTGATATGTAAGCTGGTAAACGGTTGAACATGAAACCATAGAAACAACTATTCTAGACAAAACATCCTGCAGGTAAACACTAGCTGTAAAATGAATAACCTTGGCACCATTAAGAGAAATTAGCCAGTAAGGGAGGGCAGAGAGTGATTTAAACAAAGTAATATTTAATATGTAAGTCTGTGATTATGTAGTTGTGTAAACATGTAGGTGAGAGTGGAGGAGAAACTGTATCAGTATGCATTGCTTGGTCATGTACGTGGTAATGGTGATGTGGGAGCTTGAAATTAAATGAAATTTCAAAAATTTGCAAATGAAGTTTTGTCTGAAATGTGAATGTCAACCAATTCAAAAAGACAGCAATTGCCTACAAGTCTTGTTTGGTTCATGTATGGAGGATTGTGTATTAGTGATTATCTCCCTTGGTAATATTATGGAGGATTGTGCATCAGTGATTATCTCCCTTTGTAAACGTATGGAATATTGTGTTAATGATTATCTCCCTTGGTTCTTGTATTATGAATTTGTGTGGGCGTGGTCAGAAAGGAAACTTACTACAGTTTAACACAATCTTGAATTAATGTGGCTATGATGGTGTTCTTTCATACCTGGTAGATGTGATGCTGGGCAAGTTGTATACTCTACCTGTGAAACACATTTGCTCATAAAAAGTAGGTTACTTTCAATATGCTTTTATATTTTGTATACATGTCCTTATAAATTATATAATTTGTGAACTGTGCTTGTATCGAATAAATTATACATAAGTGCATGAGAAACATAAATGTATTAAATATGTATAGAGTATTTTCTATGCAGAGATGCTCAAATTTGACTAGTCCTGGCCTTGGTACAGCCAGTTGTTGCAATTGTGCGCATGTTGTAATTGTGCGCAAAACAGAAATTATGTCATTTCTATAAAAAAAAAACCTCCAAAACCTGTTTCCAAGGCCAAACTTAGACCCCTTAATAAGTAAAAGTGTTGTATTTCCTGCATAACAGGTAAGTGTCACGATTTAAATTCATAATGAACCATAAATAGCCCAGATTGTCCATATTTGAACAATATATTTACACATGTAAACAATAGCAAATGCACTTTTCTCGCAAGTCCCAAATCCTGTCAATCAACCATTGTGGAAAATCCTGAAAAAAGTTATTATTTTCGACATTGAGCTGCCACAGATGCACTGTATAACAAATTAATTTGCAAATAATGAAATGAATTGAAGTTTGAAAAAACCTTTTACAAACATGCACAAAATTGCAACATGGGCGTCAACGTCTTGAAAACAGTATTTATAAATGTCCCTGTATTGATAAGTAGTTGTGTGACATACACAATTTTTTTACTAATTTTATACAGCATATATTGTTATTCATTCCTGTTTATTATGGCACATTTCTGAGCTTGCATGATTATTCCTGGGTCTGTAAAAGGCTTAGGTGCACACATTTACAACCATCATAAATAGAAGAAACATTTGAATGTCTGAAATGAGTATATTACTTACAATTTTTATTCAATTGTAATTTACATTTTTATTGGCCAACAAAAAGACAATTACTGGGTACTTCTTGTGGTACTTGTTATCACTTCTTAAATTTCATCACTGTTACCTTGTCTTGATATGCCTGGTATGAACGAACAGTTAAGACATCTTATGTATACAGAGCAAGAATAATCAGGTATTTTTATATTGAAATGTTTATTTGTGTTAATATGATGCCTTCAAATGGGTTGGTTTAATATATTGTACCAATAATATGTATTAAAGTTTATCGGCAGTAATTTAGGTGTTTTCCCCTAAAGCTTATAAACAAAGGTGACCACTTCATCATTGTAATAATCACAGATTGTTTATTCTATGGTCTTTATGAATGTATGAATTGGGAGGAATTACACATGATTGTCAGTGAAAATGATTGTTTCATATTACCCTGGGTATTTTGTCTTGTCATTTACTTTGTATGATTAATATCGCATTTGTATCATTGGTAACTGTACTATTTATGGAATAAATGTTGATAATTATTTCTCAGAGTGTGTGTTGTATTTTTAATAAATCAGATAAATATACTTCATAAAGTCTTGAAAAACGTGTATTTATGTTGGAGATTGTAAGAAAGATGAAAAACGTGTATTTATTTTGGAGATTGTAAGAAGGATATT
>JAUMGZ010002455.1:0-10472 GCA_032359645.1 Pododesmus macrochisma | reverse complement strand
CCAAAACATGTTAACTCAGACTTGTGTGCATACATATATTGGCTAGGTATCTTGTCATTAAAATAAAAAAAATGAGAATGTCGGGGAGGGGGATGCCCCCTATAACACAGGCTATGACCCTGGTTACAATAAACAATATTTTATGTGTAATGTTTAATGTACATTTGGTCTTAAAAAAATTCACGTAGAAACGTTCCACTGTATGGCCTTCATACATGACACACTGTCATGGCTGTTACAAGTTACAACATACTTCAAAGCCTTTAATTTACTACAACCATCAACTTCATTCTAAATAGTCAATATGAATATTTCTTTGATTTCTACATACAGGTAATTGCAAACATTAGGATATTGAACTCTTGACATATCCATGCCTGTATTTACATACCATATGTAACATTGGGTACATGTATATGCCTGATTATTCAATCCTGTAATGATTCCATATTGTCACAATGTGATGAATTGATTTCAGGGGGAGAAATAAGAAGTTCTTTATTTAGCGGTAACATGCAGGCACTGTTACCATGGATGTGCAGAACAAACAATTTGTAGATGGATCAAGATTTCATTTTTCAATTTATCGACTTTATAGATTTGTTATCACATTTCCGACATAGGAATACAATGAATAAAACAGATTGAAACCAAGCTGTTTTAGTATTATATCAAAAGCTCAAACAATAAAATTCATTTTTTAGCAATTTTGGAATACTATTTATTATCAATAACTTTCAAAGTATATTTACTTTCCAGACAACGTTACAAAAAAGGCTTTTTGGTTCAGCTAAAATATAATATACAAATTAAATGTAAAGATATAAATACATATCAGTAAATGATTAAAAACTCATATTATCAATGTTCATATACTGGTACAGCAAATATGGCAAAAGTAGAAAAAGCCAGCCTGTGATGAAATTAGCTTCCTGAGTCGATGAACATTTGTTAAGCGTAATATTACCGGTACATGATTGTACGGTATCAGAATTATTTCTTTTCAAAGTTGTCTTTCATATATCGGTACAATAAATATAGAAAAAGTAGAAAAAGCCAGTCAGTGATAGAAAAATTTCCTGAGGTGAACATTTGTTAAATGCTTGTCAGGCATTAGAATAATTTCTTTACAAAGTTGTCTTTCATATATCGGTACAATAAATATAGAAAAAGTAGAAAAAGCCAGTCAGTGATAGAAAACTTCCTGAGATGAACATTTGTTAAGCCTAATATTACATGCTTGTAAGACATCAGAATAATTTCTTTACAAAGTTGTCTTTCATATATCGGTACAACAAATATAGAGAAAGTAGAAAAAGCCAGTCAGTGATAGAAAACTTCCTGAGATGAACACTTGTTAAAGCGTTATTACATGCTTGTAGGGCATTAGAATAATTTCCATACAAAGTTGTCTTTAACCCCTGGTTTAATGTACATAAAATTCTATGTAAAGCGTCAAGTATAGGACAAACTTTATGGTTGTACAAAATAGTTTTTTGTTGTGAAGTGACATCAATGAAGCACATAATATACAGCAATTACTATTTACTAGTATATGCCCGACTTGTCAGTCGTCTCGTCAATCTCGCAAAAAACACTTTGAAATCCAATGACCAGTAAACATTGAAGATTACTTCAGGTGATAAGACAGGACTGCTATCAAACTATAAAACCCACATTAAAATACATACAGTATTGTCATCAAATTCAATTCCTTTACAATCAACAAAATAATGAAATATTCAATGATGAGACAGACCTACCAGTTGTTACGATAAAGATCTGAAAGTAGTCCGGGGATCTATACAGCAGACCAAAGGTTAGACATTTCATACTTAAATAACCTTGCTTCAAAAAACATTGTCAAACCAACAATGCATGTGATTTAAAAGATTTCTTACACATGTCAGAAATACAAAAAAGAATTTCAGATGACTACACAAATAATTTTGATATGGAGAGATAAGTGACCCGCCATTTTTTGACAATTCATGTTTAATTAAGCGTCGCATTCTGCCTTCACTTTTATTTAGTTTATCATTTTATCCAATTAAAAATTACAAGTCTCTGTATGTCACTGCTAACATGAATTGTATCAAAATAATTAATCTTAAACACACAATTTAAAATTGGTATTTTAAACAAATCTTATAATTGCAAAAAAAATCTTCCTGTTGGTTCCAGCAAGTGTCAAACATTGTTTAACTGTCTAGAAAAAATGAAATACCTACACAAAAATCTTGAACAGATTGAACTGCTTAAGAAATAAAATTAAATATTTAATAAATCAAATTTCAAGTCTAAAAAAAATAGGTGGATATTGAATAAAGGTAATTGTTTGGCATATTAATGGAATTAGCATTTAATAACCTCAAGACTTAGTCAAATTCAACATTTATTTTAGTGTAAGTGTTCAACACACATCACAACTACTCAACACTAAAATAACCTGAGAGCTACATATAATCTCTAATAGGGCACATCTTGACTGAATGTAGCTTACATACAAAGGGGTTTCTTTGTGAAATATAAACTTTTTCAAACTACAACTCAAACTAGATCTATGTTAAGATGATTTTTACAAATGAAAAAATAAATTATTAAAATGTCAATCTTTTTATGGTATTGTTACAGAAATGACAGCCTAAAAGAGATAACACATAGGTTGTTTAAATCATTTTCATATGCCTACCTGGTAATAAAAAAAGGAAACTCAAAAAAGACATGGGTAACTCCAAAGGGGCTTCTTAACTTGTAAAGTTCTATAATACATGCAAACTACAAACTCTTTATGAAATAATAATTATTGACAGTTTTATCTGTTCATCTATGTGTAATTTTCAATTAAACTGTTTCACACACAATTAAGATACAAAACAAATCAGAAATGTACATAGCACGAGTTCATAAACTATTTTATATAACACTTTATTCCTTGAAAACAGAGTAAAATCTGCAAACATAATCACAATAGTTCTTTTTGATTTGATGTAAACATGTGTGGCCATATATTGTTTATCAGAGTAAGACTCGATCATGAGTCAACCAGGTTTAATGAGATCATGTCACAACAGTTGACAGAATAAAATGTAATCAACTCCATATATAAAGTTCACCTGAATGATTCCCGCCTTACAAGGCTACCGATTAAACGACTGGTCAACATGCAAGACAAAGTAACAAATCGTAACATATACGGAAGGATGGCTTCAGACAAAATCACCAACTTGAAATCTTAAACACCTGTGGATCTGTGAAAAAAAACATTAAACTGATCAAGATTAGCACTTCAAATCCGAACAGATAGTGCAGCGAAGACACCTGAATAGACGATTCTGACTCATATTCAATTACACCTGTGTCAAAGACAATGCACGATGCCGATATGTAAAATTTAAATCTACCAAATGTCCAAGGATTTTTGTCAATGTGCAGAGTCTAATTTCAAAGGAGATGACACAAGTCCCGACCATGATAAAGGTGTAGATAGGTACTAATGTCAGAACGTGATATTGAATTTCTATTTCCATTGTGATACAGAGATACAGCTTCCTGTCTGAATCATTAATGTCAGTCAGTCAACATCATACGTAAGGCGTTTACATTAATCATATACACTTGTGTCAAACATCTCAATATCAGTCTGTATGGAATGAAAGTTTTTATTGAAGTAACAAATTAGTCAATGAAACTTTTTTTGAAACATTCAGAACCATGTCTGCTTTTCCTTCATGTTATGGAGCAGATTTTTAAAGAAAGAAATTAAACTAGTCCATGTAATAAGAAAAATGTCAACACAATTAAATTCCACAATAGGTTGACAAGTTCATTACTTACACAGATTCTCACTACTGGTAGTAATTTTATCTCTAAAGACATTGGATCTATCGTACTGTTGTTCAATAAAATGACATATTTTGACACTGCTAATAAATGGTGACATCCCAAACAGGGTAAATTGTGGAAGACAAAATCAAATGTTCTTATTCAACTCATTAGATTGAGCTAGACTTATAAATGTTCACTGACAATAACTCAAAATTGTACTGGTATCTGCTCAGTATCAATCAACTATAATATACAGTTTAAGTAGCATCTCCCTATATTAAAATTCAGATATTGTCCAAGACCTCAAAGTTACTGCATGAATTTAATTTCTGCTGGTTAAATAACAATAAGAAACATCAATACTCTTGACATTAACAAACATAAAAGAGAGGACTGGACACATATAAATAAAAATTATTAAACAAATTATTCAACAGGGAAACAAAATATGCTATATATGTGCATTACTTTGTCAGCATTCAAATACATCATTGTTGGTTAATTTTGTTTAGAATAAATAACTATGAAAAATAAAACTTCAGTTAAACTCATAAAAATCAAAGTATTACACATATTTTTTTCTAACATTTCCTGTTCCCTTCAGGTTTTTTAGTTTCATATTAACAAAAAATTCCTGCGACTAATTAGAAGGGGAACAAAGATATGAAGTGCGAACAGAGCTATATATGGAGACAACTTTCAGTTTCAGGGTAGTACTATAGATGTAGAGATAGTATTCAGCCTACCTTATCATCCTCTGTCCGTATTCCACAGATAGACATCTAACAATATATCTTATCCATAATAACAATCATAACACGCTCATTGATTATGCTAATGTAAACCCACCAGGAACAGTCATCCGAGGCAATAATGAGTATTCAATTTTTTGGTAACAAAATTAGCATAAAAACTGTTTGAAGTGGCGTCACCACTTAGTAAAATTCAACAAGAACAATCGTCATAACCGTAAAAATGATTAAGCAGTTATTCAAAATATGACAGATATGTATTATGTTGTATAATGTATGAATTTCCATACTAAATATTACCGTAAATGCTCTGTTTAATACATACAATCTTAACTATAAATTTACACATACAAATGTATATACTACATAACAAAATTACATATAAATATAAGCATATAAACCTAGAAAATTACAAATAAATGTTTACTATACAGCATATACATAAACATATACATACAAATTAGTACTACTTCAGCATATATATGTACATACACATACAAATTATTGCCATACACTTTTTGAAGATTTTGATATAAACATACATATCATTACCATAAAACATGTAATAATTTTGCAAAAAGATATGATTAATTAGTGACTGTTATATCTGGTAGTATTATCAGAATCAGTGTTGTATAACTGTTTCCCCAACCTAAAAGCAGAATTCAATAAACTACGTCCAATGTTCGGTTTATAACCATGCATACATATGGCATAAAATAAACACACAGAGAAGCACAGTGAGAACATTCTTGATGTACTTAAACTAATTTTATCAAATGTAGCTATATATAAAATACTTCAGATGGTCTTCTGTCTGTCTATACAATATTTTTGGCTGATTTAACTATCAGAGGAACAACAAAGAAAACTCCAAAAAAGAATCTCAATAAAACACTCTCATCTACATTCAGAACATACACGTTATTAATTGGTTATTTATATAAATGTATGTATTAAAGGACTTCTAAAGATCTCTTGTTAATTTTTGCGTGATCCATCATAAGACTATTGACAAAGTGAACTTGTAATTTGTACAATCATTACAGACTCATTCATCTTCATGTATCATGTCTAGAGTACAGTCATCATATCAAAATACATACGACTTTTATTGTCCTGCATTGTAAATTCAGTTTAAAAAATCTCATATTATGGATATATTTCATATAATCTACCAATATCATAAACAAAATCACTCGGGCATAGAGGATAAAATATGCTATAAAAAATAGAGCTTATATGCTACTAAATCGGGCACTATGTACAGTCACTGATATCATAAACAATATTAATCCCAGACATCTTTTTATAATACTGTGGAGGAGCATGTTGTAACACTTACATATAGGCTTAAAAAGTAGATTTTTACTTACTTTCTTAAACTTATTAGGTTGACAATTTCACAAATGAGTTGTATTAACTTATAAAACAGTGAAATGACATTCAACTCAGTTGGCAACAGTTAAAAGCCTTTAACAGTAAATGTAACCAACAAAATCTACACAGAGAAAATGATTAAATGTCTTAATTGAATTAATGAAGAAGATCAAATTACTTGAACAATAAAGACCATAGCTTGGCTTTAACTGTATAATGGACACTGCATTAAATTTTTGACCTGTAGTTTTGGCCGAAGGCTGCAGACAGATCTGAATTTCAGTAACAGCCAATGAAAACTCTTGACTTTAGTTAAAGCGGCAACTGGGTTGTGACTGATCGTAGAATTATGAGACCCCTGAAGCAGTACAGAGAGCCACCCATGAACAATTCTTCAGTAGAGTACATCTCCGGGTGGAGTTGGCTAGTCATAACTACTTTTGTTCTGTAGGAGACTGCCGGGGGTTCACAGTATAACTATGTAGCAGTACATCTATAAGTGATCATTAACGCCGTTAGGTTTATCTTGGCATTATAAAATGACAGGTTCAGCATGCACAGTAAAAACTGACCAATTAAACATATCATTATATTCATGATATTTTTTCTAGTGTTCTTTTTGCCTTCTCTGTCCTATACAAGACTGATACTGTTATAGCTGTGACATACAGGAAATGTGTTGTATAACATGTACAGATCATGGCATATTATATTGGTGTGACCCTAGGTGAGAAAGACACAAAAGACAGGACAATGTCAGATACTTCAATACACTCATATAAACTTGTACTAAACTGAAGTATACCAATACATTTGTCCATCACAAATGGACTGGTCACTCTATGTACGTTACATCTGAGCTATATTATGACCAACAGTCAACAGATCATGGAATAACAATTGTTATAAAATCATGCATGGAAATAGTCTACAAGTCCATACATTTGCAACGTTCAGTCAATGGCATTATCCAATACCCGGTAGTTTTAACTTATAGTTCACATACACATGTAAAAGACATTACTGCTGACACAATCATCAAGTATCTAGTATCTTCATAATAAACAATTATTATTCATATAGGCTAGAATTTCACATAGAAAATTGAAAAATAGCATTAGAAAAAGCAATAATAACATCAAAACCTCACCATTTTTTAAGAATTTTTTTTGGTCAACTTTTGAAACATGTGAAAAATAGCAGTTGAAAAACACTTTGCTCATATTTTTTTTAACATAAATATTTTTATTAAAACAAAAAGGCTTGATTTTTTTTAACAAAAATATTTTTATTAAAACAAAAAGGCTTGATCATAGATCTAAGAAATTGTTTTAACAAATAATTCACAAACTAATTATAGCTGGATAATAAAAATTACACAATTAACTCCTATACAGGCACAATAATATTTTTTGATAATCATCAATCAAAGGATATATTTAATGAATGTTATACATGTATATGTATTTACTGGTTCTAATATTTACTGGTTGAATGTTACAATTACTGGTTGTTAGCAGTATAAATTTGTCACTTCTTTGTTCAATCTTTTTTCCCTTTTCTTTGTTTGATTGAAGAAAAAAAATCACCATTAAATTCTAACTGACCACAATGATATCAGCAAACTTGACCAATATGTTGACCTATGACCACTGTCAGTACTCTTGTTTGTGACTGGTTACATTCCTTTGTTAGTCCGTGCTGACATTGAGACTTCCCAGTGAGAAGCTTGTTTAGGGAGGTAACCTGGACAGGAGGCACACTGTCTTCCTCATTCAACATCCAACAATTAAAGCAAAACTCTGTTTCACATGTAACAAAAGTAAAAGTCTACAAACCATAAAGTTAAGATCCTTTAAACGTCAATTTAGCCCTCCTGTTGTCCAGTAACTGTTGGAGTGATCCAGTCAATGGTCAGACTTCTGTGGTCACTATAGAGAGGAAGCAGAAAGACAAGATAAATAATAGTCATTAAATTTGGTTAAAAACAGGACATCTTAAGGTCTTCATTCCCCTGCTGAGTTTATTGTGTGAAATCTATTGATATCTCCCAAGTTTATTTCTACTGTAATCATCCTCAACGATGGTGGAGTTAAAATCTTGGAAAATTATTCATCCCAAACTAACCCTTAACGGAAGAAAACACAGTTAGTTTTAATTTATTTAATATTACCTCAACGATTGTTATACCTATAGTAACCATATCCATGGTAACACTATTAAAATAAACCGTTAAACACACTAGGTGCTTGGAGAAATTTATTTATTTGAAGACTGATATAAAACTTCTAATGGCTATATTGGTACGCTGCATGAAGGTGTTAAACTCCACATTCGATCAAGTAAATCTTTGTTCATCTTAAAAATGTTTTTAAAAAGTAATTCTTTTGATGGCATGATTGCATAATCACTAACAAACATACCCAATAGTATGAATCATTTAGTCATAGTTAATAAAAATAAAATTTGTAGATCAAAAGACTTAAACATAGTACTGGTACCTATAAGTACCGCTATATCATGGTAGTGCATAAGCATGAGTAAGATACTAGTAATGGTATTTCCTGGGCAGTACTAGTGCGTTTTGTCAATGTTACCAATCATAAGTAGGTCCTGTAGACAGATTACCCTCTAAGAACGTTTCTTCCTGTCGTACATCAATAGGTGAGGAACAATAGTAACAATATGAGTGTAAGTTGTCTTGTGGTAAAGCTCAGTGGATCATATAGAAACTCTACAGCCAAACCTGTCATCTTGTCATTTAACCTCTATTTATTTTCATTAAGGTACTTAAACACTTTCCCTCCACAATAATGTCTAATATTTACAAAAGAGAAGATGAAAAGGGTCAAACACAATTTACATAACAACCACCCATCACAATATGTTTGTAATTCTGTACCTTAAACACATGCTATGTGATATTCTATTGGGTGAGATCACGGCCCAAAAAATGACGCACTATTACCAACCAACATAGAAAGTTGTCTATTTGAAACTCTACACAGCAAACATACCAATGATTGAAGACGTCTCAGAATTCTATACAAACTAAAGGGGACTGTCAACTCTCTTACCCATCACTAACTAACCGCTGGCTGCCTGAGGGGTGTATGGCGCTGGCTGCACGCCCAACCTAATGACGTATTTAATTAGGAGAAAAAGATTTCAAACCAAAACCTCAATCCTTAAATGGATAAATCAAGTGACGTTAATGAATAGAATTCTAAAATTCCTTCTTCAAAAGATGCTTTGTTGCGATTCAAGTTTAGAGTCTTATTTAAAATTGTTAACAACGGTCATTTGATATGCTTTTGTACAATGTCAATTCAAGTGGGTAATTTCAGTGTACTGTACCACTTGCCAATGGCTACAAATTGGCAGAGGAATAAAGTTTACTTGGGAAATTCATCACACTCTCCTCGAATTGTAACTCTATATCCAACCTAACCCTGGAGTTAATAAAAGGTAAATTTGTTCTTTTTTTGCCATTTATTATCGCACATTGTGTCACAATGCTTGTTCTTTATGTAAATAATTGATCAGGACATTGTGATGACAAAAGTGATCAAATATTGAGCATGATTAACTCGGGTGCATTAGGGCATACGGCTTAAAATTGTACCCACAATTCCCTATCACAGTGTCAACAAGACCTGAACACAGAACATCCATAGGAGCTTCCAATGTTTTCGGAAATCCCCGCTGAGCACATTTCATACTCGCTGACCATGCATGGTCAATGGCTAATATCAGCAACAGAATTTTTTGTTATCTGATTTTTTCACTTAATTGAGATTTAAATCATAAAATCATTTTGTATCGTGACACATTGCTTTCAATATGGAAGTTGAACGGGGTTAAAAAGGAGAGTCTGTGCTATCTAAACAGCAGATCAAGATTTAGTAGGATACATATACTAAATACCCTGCCAGATGAAATTGGCCTCCATTGTTGAAAACTGTCTCACTTTTCAATGAAATCTTGCGACCTGCCACCCGCTAGCATTTAGTCATGATAATCACCGTTGGCTACTCCGATGATGCCATTATCTGTTATCTTTTAATTTTAAAATTAAATTTTATCTGTAAAAAGAGACTTTTTTTCCAAACATGCCACATAATTGGATGAACTTAAATCTTTGCTGCTGACATATAAACATGTCAGATTTCTCCAATGAAAGCAGTTGTAACTACAGGGTAGCACCCATATAAACATTATACCAACCAATCAAGGCTGATGTTTACTCTTCAAAGTTCTACTGATTTATTGTTTTCAATATTCATTCCTGGGCATAAATCTAATGAGTTGATCGCTGTTTGTGGTCATTTTCCCACCTGCTTCTTTAAATAACATTCCTTGAAACTCTGAAACAGGTACAGGTCAAAAATCCAGCATACATCTCTTTCTCCTCTCCAAATTCTGAAACATGTACAGGTCACCCCTACCGCCTGGGGGGGGGGGGGGGGGGGGGGGGGGGGGGGGGGGGGGGGGGGGGGGGGGGGGGGGGGG